>JALIZH010024576.1:0-10674 GCA_030522465.1 Rhipicephalus appendiculatus
CCGTTCCATCGATGCTGCTACGACTTCTATAGAACGAAGCCAGTTGATCAACCTACTGCAAAAGTTCCGCACTTCTTTTGACAGCCACGCTTCTTGTCTCGGCGGCACATCGACCATCTCACACAAGATTGACACATGAAGCCACGCGCCTCTACGGCAACGTCCCTATCGGGTCTCGGCGTCGGAGCGCCGTGTTATTGACGACCAGGTTGCTGACATGCTCCAGCGGGGTATTGTGCAGCCTTCCAACAGTCCCTGGGCGTCACCGGTTGTTCTTGTTAAGAAGAAGGATGGCTCCATTCGGTTCTGTGTCGACTACCGACTTTTAAACCAGATCACCCGGAAGGACGTTTACCCGTTACCGCGAATCGACGACGCCCTCGATTGTTTGCAGGGAGCGGAATACTTCTCTTCGCTGGATTTACGTTCAGGGTACTGGCAAGTTCCTATGGAAGCATCTGACCGACCTAAAACAGCATTTGTCACACCCGACGGATTATACGAATTTACCGTCATGCCTTTCGGCCTCTGTAATGCTCCAGCCACTTTCGAGAGAATAATGGACACTATTTTACGAGGCCTCGAGTGGAACACATGTTTATGCTACCTCGACGACGTAGTTGTCTTTTCCGCCGATTTGACACCCATTTAAGTCGTCTCGAGTTCGTCCTCACATGCCTCTCTGACGCCGGCCTTCAACTCAGCCCTAAAGAAGCGTGGTTTTGGTGCCCGACAGCTCACCATTCTTGGCCACGTCGTATCGCGGGACGGCATACTTCCAGACCCAGCCAAGCTTCGAGCAGTCGCCGATTTTCCGAAGCTGAAGAACTTAAAGGAGCTTCGAAGTTTTGTCGGCTTGTCGTCATACTTCCGACGCTTTATTCGGAAATTTCGCCTCGATTCTGGCGCCCCTGACGGAACTTCTTAGCGGCGACAAGGACCTTTCCGCTTGGTCACCAGCCTGCGACGACGCCTTCACCAAATTACGCCGCCTGCTAACTTCGCCGCCCATCCTCCGCCACTTCAATCCTGCCGCTCCCACGGAGGTTCACACTGATGCCACTGGTGTCGGACTTGGCGCTGTGCTCGCGCGACGAAAAGCAGGGTTTGATGAATATGTCGTCGCCTACGCGAGCCGAACTCTGACGAAAGCTGAGGCTAACTACTCCGTGACCGAGAAAGAGTGTTTAGCCATTATTTCGGCCCTCGAAAAATTTCGCCCTTACCTGTATGGTCATGCATTTGACGTCGTCACTGACAACCACGCCCTTTGTTGGCTATCCACTCTTAAGGACCCTTCTGGACGACTTGCTCGCTGGGCGCTGAAACTTCAGGAGTACGACATCCGCGTTATTTACAGATCCGGCCGCAAGCACACGGACGCTGACGCCCTTTCTCGCTCACCGGTATCGGATGACGGTGCTTGCCTCTGTTCCCTCGAGCCTGCACTTGCATCACCTGTCCTACGCAACATGACGGTGGAGCAACGGAAGGATCCCTGGATCAGTGCCCTCATCGGCATCCTTTCTGATCCCCTCACTTCTTCACCGTCTCGTGCTCTTCGCCGCCAAGCTACCAACTTTTGCGTTCGGGATGACCTTCTTTATCGACGGAACTACCTTTCCTACGGTCGCAAGTGGCTCCTTGTGATAACCCGCCATCTCCGTGCTGTTATATGCGACGCTTTCCACGCTGACCCACAGTGCGCGCATGCAGGCCTCTTCAAAACATACGCTAGGCTTCGACTCCGCTTTTATTGGCGTGGCATGTATAACTACGTGCGGAAGTTCATTCGCTCGTGTGCTAAGTGCCAACAACGAAAGTTACCTCCCGGACAAGTCTACCCGTCACAACCTCTTCCCTGTCCTAATCGCCCCTTTGATCGCGTTGGCATTGCCATCTGCGGACCGCTACCATCAACTCTAGCTGGTAACCGCTGGATTATCGTTGCAATAGACCACCTGACACGCTATGTAGAAACAGCCGCACTGCCGACCGCCACAGCCCGTGACGTTGGAACCTTTCTGTTGCGACATTTCGTTCTGCGTCACGGGGCCCCTCGCGAGCTCCTAAGCGACAGAGGTCGTGCCTTCCTTTCTGACGCTTTGAAGGCATTACTTGACGAATGCCGAATCGTGCACCGCACAAGTATAGCGTACCATCCGCAAACGAACGGCATGACAGAGCGCTTCAACCGTACTCTTGGCGATATGCTATCAATGTACGTCGCCTCTGATCATTCAAATTGGGACCAAGTTCTCCCTTTCGTCACCTACGCGTATAATACTGCGGTACAAACTACTACTGGGTTTTCGCCGTACTTTCTTCTATATGGTCGAGAACCTTCAAATACAGTGGACACCATTCTTCCATATAAACCTGATGAGTCCGAAAGTACCCCCCTGTCCGAAGCTACCCGACATGCTGAAGAATGCCGCCAGCTTGCCCGCTCCTTTTCAACCGAGGACCAGTGGCAGCAGCAATCCCGTCAACCTGGTGACCGTTCGGCTCCAACTTTTCCCCGTGGCTCTTTGGTATGGCTTCGGGTACCCGCTACCGCCCCTGGCCGCTCCGCAAAACTTGTCGCTAAATACCTCGGACCATACCACGTTGTAGAGCAAACGTCCTCCGTCAACTACATCGTGGAGCCCGTCACGCCACCGACAGATCTACGCTATCGCGGCCGCGAACTTGTGCACGTCTCTCGCCTCAAGCCCTACTACGACCCAGTAGTTGTTTCTTCACCCTAAGCCGCCAGGATGGCGCCTTTTTCTGCGGATGGCGATTGTAGTGAAAAAGAGTGGCCTCAGCGGCATTGCGCTGCGCTTCAGCGGCATCGCCATCGGCACGAGCTCGTGGTTGCTGCGCTTGACCGAACGATGCTGACTGCTCCCCGTTCACCTGCATTCGCTACCAATAAACATCTTAACACATTCATCTTTACATTGCAGATTTTGCTCTTATGCATATGTACTTAACAAGCAAGGCCCTCTGATTAGCATCAAGATCGTTTTTATGCGGCTTACCTTGCTGCTTGACCTCTTCGAAGAAGTCTGTAATATAAAACATAATATCTTAGGTACAACTACACACTCAAATACATTGAACACATATATGTGTTTATTAGCGAGGAGCAACAGTAATGTTTGTTCAATGCACGCTTATATTCACCTGGGTGCACCAAGGACCTCAGCTTAGGCTCTTGCACTTTCACAGAGGGGACTGCTCCTCGTGTGAGCCTTTTGCAAGCATTACTAGTGAAGCAGTCCCTTGTGAAGTGCTTCGAGCACAGCATGTAGGTGGCATGCACCTGGCTCCTCGGCTTCTCCTGCAGGTCTGGCCTGTTTGCGTATTCAAGCCACGCTTCGAATCTGAAATGATGGGTACACAAGTTGAACTTCTGATATATATATGTGCGCGTGTGTGTGTGTGTGTATGTGTGTGTGTGCGCGCATGTGTGTGTGTGTGTGTGAGTGCGAGATTGTTTATAACACATCAAAAATTGAAAAAAAAAAACATCGAAGAGTTTAAATTCCCTCGCCCTGGCTACGCCAGTGAGGTGTACACCAAAGATTTGATTACGGACAAACATTTCGGCCGTTATAGCACTATAATATATATTGGCACAATCGCCGGCACGCGCGCGCGAGTGAACCCCCCACTCCCTCCCACGGCAACCGCGTTTTGTCCGTTTCTGCTAATTCGCGATACTGCGACCTCGCCGTTTCTAGAATCGACATTTTTTTTTTCTCACTCATAGTTCGTGCAGCCCTTTTTCGCGGCGCATAAGTACGGAGACTGCCGCAAGTTAGCGCACAAATCTGCTGCAGAGTTCAGTAAGGAGATTTGGAGGGCATCGCGACCTCACTCACTATAGCAGGGGTCTCAAACACGCGGCCCGCGGGCCGCATGCGGCCCGCGTGGCTCTCGGTTGCGGCCCGCGGCCCGCACATGACTGTCTTCGCCCCACGTTTTTTTTGTTTTGTTTTTGTTTTCTTATTAAGTATGTTCGTGGGGCACACAGTCCAGACTGGCTTACGGCAATGTTTCTGTGAAGCATCCCATGTGTCACCTTGTTCTGAAACTCAACCGTGAAAGAAAAATGTTATTTCACAATCGACGTGAAGATTTCAGTCATTTGGAGATCAATACCGATATGTTGTTGGAATTCTGGCACTACCAAATGTCCTTCAGAAATGACCTGTATTGAGATATGGGAATGTTTTCTTTTGAATAGCAGTGTTTGCTAGCTGTAAAACTCCCCTCCCCCTCCCCCCCCCCCCCCCGCTCGTCATACCTCCTTCACTGCCCCGGCCCTTGCGGGACTAAATTGCGTGATTGCGGCTCGCTCGCTCAGGTGAGTTTGAGACCCCTGCACTATAGCCATACCCAGCCATACGCTGAAGCTCTTGCTAATACTGTAACGACGCGCAGGTTACCTCCGCCTGCTCTCGAGTTCCCTTATCCCATCACGAGGCTCAGCCTCATGGTAAAGAGTGCGGTAGCGAATATAATGAGCGACCAAGGTATTGCATAGCAGTCTTTTTTCGCGTGCAATCAAATGCTTGGACATTTTAACACGCTTACATCACATTGCAATTTCAATTCCCATCAACCGTGCGGACATGGAAAAAAGAAAACTTAAATATTAATGTCCCTGATAACGATACAACTTACGAACACTCTTTAACCGATTTAATTAAGTAACGGCTTCATTGCTCAATGGCGCGCGCTGTTGCTCGCCCGACCAGCGGCATTCATACGAAATAACGTGGATGAACGTACCTGTTGTCTGTTGGAACTCAGAGGAAGTGATTGGCACCCTTCTTCCCGGAGCTGCTGCACCATTTCGCGCAGCAGTGTGCGTGATAATTTGATGCCATGACGATTTAACGCAGCTTGCTGCGACTGCTCCCGCTGAAGCTGCTGCATACGTGTCGTCTGCTACTGTCGTCGGCTTCCGTGGTTAGCGACTCCGCTTCGCGAATAAATATTTAGACAGTTCAACTGGCTTATATTATGTGCGCCTCTAGCTTAACAAGAAAGTTGTTGATTTTAATATCTCAAGTTTATTTGTTTTACGAAAGGATTGCCTAAAAAAGGCTTCGTTCGGTCTCGTTTACCTACGCAGGCGGTGCGCTGTCGTCGTTTCGATGGTGGCGACGTCTCACGGCGCGGCCGCGAAGCTCGCAGCATGCCACTGGCTTTCCTACGTGCGCTGCGCGCGTTTCCCGCGTTCGTCAGTTGCTCGTCGCTGCTCGACGCGGGAGGCCGTGTGTCGTGCGCTCTCGACAGTTGCGACCGAGCCAAGACGCAGCGCTTGGCAGCGGCAGCTGCGGCTCCACAATTTGAGACGTGTTTAGCGGTAGTTTTGCTTGTGGTTCCATTTGCGTGTGGATGCCCGTTACTGAACGACGTGCCGAAGCGGAAAGTCCTTACAAGTACGGCGACACTGTTCCAAGTTCGGGTCTGAGGTGCCCGCGTTTCACTACTGTGGAGTGTGCACTCGTCGACGCTGTTTCAAACAAACGCTGATGCCTCGGTGACTTCTCGTAGGAAGAACATCGCGGATGTAGAGGACCGCGAGGAAACGCGCGGCGTGCTTACCCCCGTATTCAGAAATGCGCCTTGACTTGCCACCGCCTAAATACAGCGCGTTCGAAACGCGTTTGTGGTGCATTGAAGGCGGTGGCAAGTCAAGTTCAAGTCAAGTAGCGTTTCTGAATACGGGGGGGTTAATCGCTACAGTTGGCGAGGTATCGTCACGTTCCCTGAATGCTGAAGTTTATGTTCCCCGAACTGCCGCCGATATTCAGCGCAGGGCCCTCTCTACGTCATCAAGACTATCTTAGCAGTATTCTGTTTTCATTGTCTATTCATTTTTGCTATGAAAAAATAAAGCTGCAAGGAAGAGCAACATGTTGACTTGGAAATAAAAGAAGAAAACAGTATTCGCAATGCCCATAGACTGTCGCGCCCCCTAGCGGAATTTAGGAGCGTCCTCTCATGGATGATCAGTAGACGACACCATGACAGCCCTGCGCAGTAGCGCACTTGTTCGGCTGTGTTAGCAGGAAAGAAACACTACGAGTTTGCATGTTTCCTGCTTCAGTGAACAAACCGGGCCCTCCGTGACACGATAAATCTGACTCGTTCTTGCGAGATGCGAAGTTTTCGTGAAAAATACGTGCCAACTCGCGCGTTCAACGATGACCCACATCGTACAAATAGCTTCGCGTGGTTTTGTGTAGCCACGTAGGTTAGTTAAACGCTCTCGTCTGACCTTCTCAGTTGAAACTCACGTTGTTTTGCTGTTTTGCAATGCTCTTGTAGTGCATGAATTTATAACATTGTAGGCGGGAAGTCGCGCGAGCTAGCGATGTATAACTGAGTAATCTCAAATTGGCTAGCGCTGCGCCGCTTCTTTTTGTACGTTTGTTGATAGATGGCAGCACTCTGCAAGCGATTTGTTTGTTGACCGGTGTGAGAGCAAGAAGTTCTGCCAGTTCTGCGCGCCCAGATAACGTTGTGACGAGGACTAATCGAAGTCATTCGGCGGAGGAAATTCTTCAGATTACTTTCAGCAATGATGTTAAGAGGAACCACCTTGATGACGAATATTTTTCACTGGACGGAGAAGGCTGTGAAAGCGTGTGTGTGCGTGTGTGTGTGTGTGCGTGAGAAGGGAGTGTGACAGCGACGATGAACGATCAGCTGCTAAGTCACGAGGAGCGAGTTGCATTTCACATCCCCCTCGCGCGCTAATGTTTTTTCACGCTCGTAAGTCGCTTTGATTGTATTTAATATATAATGTCCTTCAGCGAGATCAAAATAAAAACATAGTTTTAAATGCGAATGCAATTCTTAGTCGCGCTATGTCAGGCGGCGTTGTCCGGCGTTGTCAGCGGGGAGGAGGATAGGTTGAGGAGGTGTCCGCGCTCCGGCAGGTATTCTCTCCGCTCTCACTCTCTCTCCCATAGCAAAAGCTGCGGGCGCGCGCGCTTATCCTCGCCCCTAGCAAAGTGGAGAGGAGGAGCGCGCTCTGGCGCGTGAGGGCGCTCGCATCGCGGGCGCTCAGCGGAGCTACCGCGAAAAAAAAAGCGCTCCGTCGTGCTCCCGAACGGGCTGCAGAAATTAGGCGCCTTTTCCTTCGAACCACAACCGCCATATATAAATGGAGTGAAGCGCGCGAAATGCATTCGCATTTCCTCACGATACCCTTCGGGGAGGTGGGGGGCATTTTTCTTGTACATTGCACGTAGCGCAAACATTGTGGATATTATCGAGCGCCGCATTCCGCCAGAACACTGGAGTTCGGAACAGGGAAGCGAAATGGTTAGAGCGATGAAACGTGCAGTCACGGCCACAATCCACGCCTATCGGCTCACTTCTCCTGTACTTCACCGGTTCCTTCCGATCGGCATAGTTGTTCGACGCATTTTCGCAACGTCGAAAAATTCGTCGTTGCGAAAAGCATGCGTGCGTGTTCTTTTCGATATTCATGTTTCGATCGTGCTGATCGAACCTGCGGCATCCGAGTGCAGTGAATTGCGCACGGCTTGAGTCTGAGCATGGCTGTGATACAAGCGCTACTAAATAGGATGTTAAATGCTTGTGTTCCGTTGAAGAAGCAACTCCGCGTTCCTGACTGCGCAAGTAATGACGGAAGGCGTATGTTTGCAAACCATCGCCACGTTAAACATTCGGCCCCCTGCAGCAGCAATGACGGTACTCGCTAGCGGCCTACCACTGCGGCAAATGCGTCAGGCAGGCTAGGTACACATTATCTCGGAGTGCCGTTCAGGTCATACGTCAATTCTAGTTCATGAAGTTTTCTGCAGCACGCACAGGATTTCGCACAGCATCGCTTATGCACGGTAACGGAGCTGAAATATAACCTTTCACATAGCGGCAAATAATTAGGTGGCGAGCTTCCATGGTTTGAGAAAGCATTTCGGTCTCATATCCATTTCAGTGCAGCCCATGACTTCATCCGGTGAAAGTGGCACGGGCCGTACGTACGCACGTCTTATCTGTTCTTATGCTAACAAACGGATTGACCTTATATAAGAACTTACGCGACCTGACTGCGTCGATCAATTCTTGGAGAAATAGGAAACGCATGGGCCTCGGAAATGCGGTGCGTGTCATCTATGACTCACAAACTTGAAGGCACAGCAGTATTAAATAAATTGGAATTGGCCTCCATCCTGCCCTTCGAACGTGAATGTCTAGCGAAGTGGATGAAGCACCAGACTGCTTAACCGTCGAGTGGCGGGGGATGTAGTCTTATTACTTCAGGGTAAGGGTAGCGTAATGTCTTGGTGGTCGTTGTGGTAGAAGGAATTCGTTCGCGACCATGTTATGCTAGACGAACTTGTACCTTTCATCGAGCATTGTATTTGTCGTAACGGTTGTTACTGGTTAACTGTTTATTGATACATGTCAATAGCTGTAGACGCGTGACGGTCGTTGATGGCTGCGCGCTGTCGGTGGTAGTTCTTCCCGCCGAGTCTGCTTCGCTCTCTTGCCGCTTGGGGCGCTTCCCTCGGTGGCGCCCACGACACCCCCCTTTCTTAAGAGGATTGAGCCCTACAAGTCCAGGTGTTCTAGTTTCCTGCTAACACGCCCACTTCTTGTGGAGCTCACGCCTTGCAGAGGTTGTAGGTGTCTTGTCGTGCGTCTTGTAGGCCCTCTGCCGGTATGTACGATGTAGGACCTTGGTTGCGGCGCTGACTGTGTCACCACACCATGTGATGCCGCTCCAGTGAAGATGCGTACAGCTGCGCCCGGTGATAAGCGCCCTCGGCTCTGTGCCTTGTGCCGGGTGTCATATATTGATTTTACTTGCGCTCTGTAGGCTTCGTTCTTCTTCCTGAACTCGCTGTCATTCCACTTCGGGGTTAGCATTCTCGGGGTGGTTGGTATTGTCGTGTTCAGGCGACGGCCCATTAGTAGTTCTCCTGGTGAAAACCCTTCCACGCCGGGTGAGGCTCTGTAGGCAAGCAGGGCTTCGTTTACGTTTTAGGACTTCCTCAGAAGCTGCTTTGCTGTCTGCACGGCCCTATCGGCCATACCATTGCTCTGCGCATAGTAAGGGCTTGAGGTCGTGTGTGGCTCCCCAGCGCTGCACTAGTTCCTTGAACTCTGTAGAGGTGAACTGCAGGTCATTGTCTGTGCGTATTGTCCTCGGAACACCAAATCGAGCAAATATTGGTTCTAGGACTAGGACGATGTCTTTTGTAGTTGTTCTCTTCAGCTGTTCCAGCTCGAAAAATCGGGAGTAGTAGTCCACTACTACGACATACTCCTTCCCCTCCAGCATGAACAGATCGATGCCGACGGTGTCCCAGGGGTGGGCTGGCAATGGAGCCTAGAAGCAGGGGCTCGGTTGCTGGCTTTCTGTGCTCCTGGCAAGTCGGACATCTGTCCACGAAGTCTTCAATGTGCTTCCCTATGCTTGGCCACCATACGCTTTCTCTTGCCCTTGCTCGGCACCTTGTTGTGCCCAAGTGGCCTGCATGATGTTTTTCGAGAACTTCTACTCTAATGTCTGGTGGTATTATTATTCGGTCGCCTTTGAAAAGCAGACCGTCGATGAGCGAAATCTCGCTCGCCACCTCGACATAACGTTTAAGGTCGGGAGACAGCCCGTGCACAGTTGGCCACGATGTGGTGCAGAAGGTGGCTACCTTCGAGTGTTTTGTCTGACTGGATGCTTGTTCTTATCCTGTTCTGCAGGTCGTTTGAAGCAGGGAGCTGTTCAAGCACCAGCTCTTCGTACTCGTGCACATCAGCCTCAAGTGTTCTCTCGTCGGCTGGCTCTTTTGACGGCTTCCGTGAAAGAAGATCAGCTGTGTACAGCTTGTTGCCAGGAGTGTGGGACATGGTGTAGTCATACTCCAAAAGACGCATCCTAAAACGCTGGAGGCGAGGACTTAGCTCGTCGAGTCGTTTGGTCGTCAGTAGCGGTACAAGGGGTTTGTGGTCCGTCTCCTCATGAAAGGTTGATCCTAACAGGTACTTGCGGATATGTTCGCAAGCCCACGTGATCGCCAGAGCCTCCTTTTCGATTTGGACATATCGTTGCGCGGTCTCTGTGAGAGAGCGTGATGCATATGCCACCGGTAGGAGTCTGTTCTGACTGCTGTAGCAGTACCGCCCCAAGACCGTATGAGGAAGCGTCCACTGACACTGTATGAAGCAGCTGAGCATCGTAGTGAGTGAGAACCGGTGTCCTGCTTAAAGCTTGCTTGATTTTGTCAGAACTCTGCTGTTGAACTGGACCCCCAATGCCATTCAGCGTCTTGGTGGAGCAAGTCTCTGAGAGGCTTCGTAAAGTCAGCTAGGTCTGGGAGGAACTTCGCTAGATGGTTCGCAGAACCCAACAAGGACCTGACTTCTGACACATTCCGTGGTGGGTCGAGCAGGGTTATGGCCCTGACCTTTTCTGGGTCGGCGCTGATGCCTGTTGCAGATACAACATGCCCTTGGAAGGTTACTTGCATTTGGCGAAAGGAGCACTTGTCGGTGTTGAGAGTAACACCTGCATCCTCCAGCTTTCTCAGCACCAGCCGTAGATTGGTGTCATGTTCCTCCGTTGTCTTTCTCGAGACAATGATGTCGTCTTGCTGACAACTCACACCGTCTAGTCCTTCAAGTACGCGGAGCATC
>JALIZH010024577.1:0-52037 GCA_030522465.1 Rhipicephalus appendiculatus
CCCCCATAACCATATCGTGCTCAAGTACAAGCCACAAAAGTGTACGGTTGTTTTTGCGCAAGGAAATAACGAGTGGTCAAAGGGTTCGCAAACTTCTGCAACGAAATTAATAGGCACAGACATGTGCAGCAAGCTAGACATACATCGAGCGCAATCTACCCTATTCACAACCTGTGATCTAAGAACATGCTCTGTGCCTGCGAGAGAGACAATCAAGTATCGCTGATACATAAGGAACCTCGCGCTTTTATATGCAATGCCTCCAACAATTATAGAGCTGTGGTGTCCCTGCTTCTACCGAGAATTCGAATCTTTATTTAGTTATGTGAATTGCAGTGGGTCGGCAAATGTGCCCCATCTTTACCCCGCAAGGTGTATCAGCTGTTGGAGGCGTTCTACGTGAAAACTAAGGGCGCATATTGCGTCAGCTAGTCGTCAGTTTGTTTGCGAAAGCGTGAATTTCAAGTGAATTGCCGCAATATGCAGTAGGTTTTTGAATTATTAGCTTTGCGATATGTGCGGAACCGCGCTGGTGTGGTACGCTTTCTATATATCTCCTAATTCTTTCATATTAAAATCAGTTGGTAGTGAGCGCCAGTCCCGTCTTGTTGTTTCTTGTGTCCCGTCTTTTCGCGCTCTGCTTTTATTTTCAGATCCGGACAATTATTTAGCCCTCATATTAAGTAACCTTATGCTCTGAAATCCAATATAACTCGAACCAGAACAATCAGTTTCGCGCAAACTTTATTTTTAGAAGACCTTCTTTTGTATTTTGAAAACCCGAAGTATATCCTCGTCCGGAAGTGCTAGGAAGAGAGACAAGATAGTCACTCAATGTTTGTGCCACTAAAAGTCAGTGAAATAAAAGCAGGAAATGTCAAAAGTAAGATGACTGAGGAATTTCTCAGCCTTTCCGCTGTAGCTACGTTTTAGTTATTGGAAAGAAAAACACAGAAAGTCCGAGAAAAAGGAAAACCCGGTAGATAAACGTGCCGAAACCAGACTAGACACCACCACACAAAACGTCGCCAGGCTTAGTACTTCAGCTGTAGAGTGATTGATGTGGAACACATAAAAATTACACGCACGCGCGCGTGCTGTTATGCTAACGATTGTTGTCCCTATGATACAAACACCAGGAGTGCTTTCATGTCCATTATGATTATGTGGTGCGCTTCAGTGAAACCCTCTTGATGAAATGCCACAACTCACTCTTCTTAAACCTAAATACGCTCTTTTTTTAATTTCGATCCTCTCCAAAGTGGTACCAGCAGACGGGGGGAGGCAATATATATTCTAAGCCAATACGGAGAATATAAGAAAGTAAAAAGCACTTCAGGGGACCATGTTCACAGCAGGCAGAAGAGCTGCAGGCTTTGCGAAGTGCTAAACCCTTCGGCAATTAGCTTACGCCGGTAGTAATGGATATATTTTCAATTTGTTTTTGTTTTTTTGGTTAAACCCACGTGTGTTCCCAATCAGGTCTGTGAAAAAATGACATCACTGGAGCCATCACCTAGTTCCACACTAGAGTCGTGGCCAGCTATTACAACATTTAGGTACTCAGGTTACGCTTCATGCTCTACATCGCATTAAGCTGCAAGCTTTCTGTATGTTTCCACCCTTTTAATACAACCTCACTTACCATTTCGAGCAGGTGTTTGAAACGATCCAGTAATCCAAAACCACTTAGACTAAAGGGGTCACCTGCATCCTATGCGACCGGAACTAAATGGGTCCGTAAGCCTCACTAATGGTGTAACTTGACACAACTTCATCAAAACACGCGCTAATGATACCTAAGGTCATCATAAAAATATATACATGATAGAAAATCTCCCATCCCGCAGCCACGCAGCCTGCATTCGTACAAGCTTATTGCGAGGAACTGCCAGCAGTAAATGGTGTCGTCGTACTGCGGAAGGCTTTCGTAAGACCGATATATATTGCTACGCGCTATTCTTATTTTCACTTTTGTTGTATTCGGTTTTCGCCCACAGAGACCGTCAGCAAAGCTCGGCTCAAACCGCGCCTTATTGTTCTAGAACCTTCGCGATTATTGTAGATCGTTTTGTTAAGATTGCACGCAAGACGCGACCACTCGAGATTATTCCAGAGCTTGCGCGATGACCTGTGATAAGGCTAGAATGTTCGACGCGTGATTCATAAAAGCCGGCGCGCTCCAACGATGTTCAGATCATCGACGGCCGACGCTCTGTTCGCCGCTATCAGTGCCAGCGTGTATTGCTGTAATCTGACTTTCAGTTTACCGGCCACAAGTACGGCCTAATAAACAGTTTCATCTTGAACATACCGACTGCTGCTTGGGTCAACGTCACGACCACGTGACATCTGGTGGAGGTGCTGCCTCTTTCATGTACCGCACGCCCCCGTCAAGCCGTGAACCCAGCCCAAATCGTGACGAAGACACCCACCCCGCCACGGACAGTCGAGCCAGCCGCAGACTGAAAGGACTTCCCCCGCAGCACGGACTCCTGCCGGAGAAGCCAAAAGCCACGGCGACGAAGACGACAGGCACGATGACGGCCGCTGTGTCCCCTGCACCGATCGTTATCCAGCCACCGAGAGAGCCACCCATTTTCCATGGATCGCCAAGTGAGGACCCTGAGACCTGGCTAGAAACGTACGAACGAGTCGCGACTTTCAACAACTGGGACTCCGACGAAAAACTGCGCCGCGCATACTTCTACCTGGAAGACGCAGCAAGGACCTGGTTCGAGAACCGGGAGTCCACACTTCGAACATGGGACCTTCTTCGCAGCGCTTTCCTGGGGACGTTCGCGAACGTCGTCCGAAAAAGAAAGGGCCGCAGCCTTGCTGGAGACGCGGAGCCAACTTCCGAATGAAAGCGTGGCCATCTTCGCAGAGGAAATGACACGACTGTTTCGCCACGCTGACCCTGCTATGCCCGAGGACAAGGAAGTCCGCTTCCTCATGCGAGGAGTAAATCAAGAGCTCTTCGCTGGGCTTATGCGGAACCCACCAAGCACTGTCCAGGAATTCGTCTCCGAGGCAACGACGATTGAAAAGACGCTGGAGATGCGCACCCGCCAATTCAATCGCCGCTCGACGCCAGGGTATGCAGACGTTCATTCCCTCTGCTCCGAAGACCTGCGCGAAACGATCCGAGCGATCGTGCGCGAGGAACTGCGCAAGCTTTTACCCTCGCCACAGCCTCAAGTGGGCTCGATCGCCGACATCGTTCGTGACGAAGTCCAGCAAGCGTTGGGAGTCCCCGAACCCCCGCAGCCACATCCAGAGGCTATGACCTACGCTGCTGCAGTCCGCCGTCCTGTTCCCGTTCCGCGACAACATCAAGTCACCGCATCGCCGCAGTTCCGTCGCCAGACGCCGCCACCACCACCACGACCGACGCCCTACCGTCCCCCCTGTCGGCCAGCGCTACGCGCCAAGGAAAACCGACGTCTGGCGCGCCCCTGACAACCGCCCGCTTTGCTACCAGTGTGGCGAGGCCGGCCACACCTACCGCCGCTGCCAGTACCGACAGATGGGGCTGCGCGGTTTCGCCGTCGACGCGCCGTGTCCGCAGCGGGGTGAACGACCTCGCGACATCGCCGACTACGTTACCGGAACACAGTGGCAACAACAACGACCGTCATCCCGTTCACCGTCACCCGGCCGCTACATGTCCCCGCACCGCCGGCAGTACACTGGCCCAAACCGGGGCCGGTCGCCTAGCCCGTATCAGGGAAACTAAGGGCAGCAACCGATGGAGGTGCGGTTGCTGTACGACGAAATGCCGAAGATCCTCCGCGGCCGCCGACGACGACAACGCGACAATACCTACAGAACACGACGCGAAGCAGACGAAGCCCTGCCGACGAAACGTCGCGGACCGACGAAGACGGGACGGCGCAACATGCAAGCAGAGCAACATTTCGACGCAGCCGTGATCCGACGCCGCGACCCAACCGCAACGCACGACGACGAACCAGTGACCTCGACGTAATATTCGACGGCCACCACGTCACCGCCCTCGTCGACACTGGAGCCGACTATTCCGTCGTCAGTGGCCCTTTCGCGGCGAAGTTGAAGAAAGTGAAGACTGCTTGGCAAGGCCCTGAAATCCGGACCGCTGGCGGTCATCTAATAACGCCGGCCGGTGTTTGCACGGCGAGAGCCACCATCAATAACAGGACTTATCCTGCGAGCTTTGTAATCCTACAAAACTGCTCCAGGGATGTGATACTTGGAATGGACTTCCTAAGTGACCACGGCGCCGTCATCGACCTAAGATCTGAGTCAATAACACTAACTTCAGAAAAAGCTCTGCCTACCCAGACGACACCGGGGAACCATGCATTGAACGTGATAGAAGAGCACGTCACCATTCCGCCTCTCTCCAGCATCATAATTTCCGTCGGCACCGAAAAGCCCGCAGACTTCGAAGGTGTCATCGAGGGCGATCAGCACCTGCTTGTAAACCGTCAGATTTGCGTCACAAGAGGCATCGCCGAGTTGCGTGATGGCAAAGCAAAGGTACTGCTGACAAACTTCAGCCACGAATATAGGCACGTTAACATTGGTACGACGGTCGCCCACATCGAGAAATTCATGGACACCAGCCACGCTTTCTCCCTCTCCGATGCTACCGAACCTGCTTCGACGAATCCAGGTCCCAAACCAGATTTCGACGTCAACCCGGACCTTCCGAAGGTCAAGCAAGACCAGATAAAGGCCCTGCTCCTGCGATTCGAAGACTGCTTCTCGGCGTCGTCGAGAATTCGACAGACCCCAGTTGCGAAACATCGCATCATTACAGAAGAAAGTGCTCGACCAGTTCGACAGAGCCCGTACCGAGTATCGACGCGCGAACGCGAGGCCGTGAAGAAACAAGTCGACGAAATGCTACGCGACGACATAATCCAGCCGTCCAAGAGTCCCTGGGCGTCTCCCGTGGTTTTGGTGAAGAAGAAGGACGGCACGCTACGTTTCTGCGTCGACTACCGTCGCCTGAACAAGATCACGAAGAAGGACGTGTACCCCCTCCCACGGATAGACGACGCCCTGGATCGACTCCACAACGCAAAGTACTTTTCGTCGATGGACCTCAAGACAGACTACTGGCAAATCGAGGTCGACGAGAGAGACCGAGAGAAGACTGCCTTTATCACACCAGACGGCCTCTTCGAGTTCAAGGTAATGCCCTTCGGTCTTTGCTCGGCGCCTGCGACGTTCCAACGTGTAATGGATACCGTACTGGCAGGCTTGAAGTGGCAGACTTGTCTTGTGTACTTGGACGACGTCGTTGTGTTTTCCTCAAACTTCGACGAACACCTCCGGCGCCTTGAAGCTGTACTTCAAGCAATAAAGACCTCCGGACTCACCCTGAAGCCACAAAAGTGCCGCTTCGCCTACGAGGAGCTCTTGTTCTTGGGCCACGTGATAAGCAAGTCCGGAGTACGCCCCCGACCCGCAGAAGACAGCCGCCATCGCTACATTCCCGCCACCCGCCGATAAGAAGGCCGTGCGTCGATTTCTCGGCCTGTGTGCCTATTACCGGCGGTTCGTTAAAAACTTCGCCCGCATCGCGAGCCTCTCACTAACCTCACCAGGACCGAAGTCGAGTTCAAGTGGGAAACGCCGCAAGAGGAAGCATTTCAGGAACTAAAACGACGCCTGCAGACGCCTCCGTTACTTGCGCATTTCGACGAACACGCCGAAACAGAAGTACACACCGACGCAAGCAGTGTAGGACTCGGCGCCGTTCTTGTGCAGAGGACTGACGGACTGGAAAGGGTCATTAGTTATGCTAGCCGGTCGCTATCAAAGGCAGAGGCCAACTACTCCACAACAGAAAAGGAGTGCCTTGCCATCATCTGGGCTACATCCAAGTTTCGCCCCTACCTTTACGGCAGACCCTTCAAAGTTGTGAGTGACCACCACGCCTTGTGTTGGCTAGCTAACTTGAAAGACCCTTCTGGTCGCCTCGCACGGTGGAGCCTGAAACTTCAAGAATTCGACATTACCGTCGTTTACAAGTCCGGGCGAAAACACTCCGACGCCGACTGCTTATCTCGCGCCCCCGTCGACCCGCCGCCTCAGGACGACCAGGAGGATGACTTCTTCTTGGGAACCATAAGTGCCGACGACTTCGCCGAACGACAGCGAGCCGACCCGGAACTCAGAGGCCTTGTGGAGTACCTTGAAGGCAAGACCGCCATTGTTCCGAAGGCATTCAAGCGAGGACTCGCTTCGTTTTTCTTGCGAAACGGCGTTCTCATAAAGAAGAATTTCTCGCCACTTCGAGCCAACTACCTTCTCATAGTGCCTTCAGCATTGCGACCAGAAGTACTCCAGGCACTACACGACGACCCGACGGCTGGACACCTCGGACTTTCTCGCACGCTCGCAAGAGTACAGGAAAAGTACTACTGGCCGCGCCTTGCCGCCGACGTCGCCCGCTACGTAAGGACGTGCCGAGACTGTCAGCGACGGAAGACACCGCCAACAAGACCAGCAGGCTTCCTTCAGCCGATCGAGCCTCCTCGGCGACCGTTCCAGCAGATCGGGATGGACCTTCTGGGGCCGTTCCCAACGTCGACTTGCGGAAATAAATGGATCGTCGTAGCCACCGACTACCTCACCCGCTACGCCGAAACAAAAGCCCTGCCCAAAGGCAGTGCCGCCGAGGTAGCCAAGTTCTTCGTTGAGAACATCGTCCTTCGACACGGCGCCCCAGAGGTTCTCATCACCGACAGAGGTACGGCCTTTACGGCTGACCTAACCCAGGCGATCTTGGGATACAGCCACACAAGTCACCGCCGGACCACCGCGTACCACCCACAGACCAACGGCCTGACCGAGCGTCTAAATAAGACCATCGCCGACGTGCTGGTCATGTACGTCGACGTCGAACACAAGACGTGGGACGCCATCCTTCCGTACGTGACCTTCGCGTACAACACGGCCGTACAAGAAACGACGCAGTTGACGCCATACAAGTTGGTCTACGGACGGAGCCCGGCAACGACGCTCGACGCCATGTTACCAAACGTGACCGACGAGGAAAACATCGACGTGACCACCTACCTACAGCGCGCCGAAGAAGCACGACAGCTCGCCCGCCTACGGATCAAAAACCAGCAGAGGACTGACAGTCGCCGCTACAACCTTCGACGACGCCACACGGAATACCAACCCGGTGACCGTGTATGGGTGTGGACGCCAATACGCCGACGGGGACTCAGTGAGAAGCTTCTTCGGCGATACTTCGGGCCGTACAAGGTGCTTCGACGTCTCGGTGCTCTGGACTACGAGGTCGTCCCGGACGGCATCACGAACTCTCAACGGCGCCGTGCGCGACCTGAAGTCGTCCATGTCGTGCGCCTCAAGCCGTATTACGCGCGTTAGCAAACCCGAGGACTGCACTTATTGCTTAATTATTGTACGTTCTTTCTTTATTGTTGTGATTTATTGTTGCATGCATTTTTCCCCCGTGTTCTGTATTAAGCATCGGGACGATGCCTTTTCAGAGGCGGCCATTGCTACGCGCTATTCTTATTTTCACTTTTGTTGTATTCGGTTTTCGCCCACAGAGACCGTCAGCAAAGCTCGGCTCAAACCGCGCCTTATTGTTCTAGAACCTTCGCGATTATTGTAGATCGTTTTGTTAAGATTGCACGCAAGACGCGACCACTCGAGATTATTCCAGAGCTTGCGCGATGACCTGTGATAAGGCTAGAATGTTCGACGCGTGATGCATAAAAGCCGGCGCGCTCCAACGATGTTCAGATCATCGACGGCCGACGCTCTGTTCGCCGCTATCAGTGCCAGCGTGTATTGCTGTAATCTGACTTTCAGTTTACCGGCCACAAGTTCGGCCTAATAAGCAGTTTCATCTTGAACATACCGACTGCTGCTTGGGTCAACGTCACGACCACGTGACAATATATATATATATATATATATATATATATATATATATATATATATATATATATATATAACCGGAGCCTTATTCTGCTAGAGTGTTTCCACGCGCACACAAACTTTACGTGGCACACCGCCTGGCGTCGTATGTGCCTATCCTTTTGTCACGAATAACTATATTTCAAGAGAACAAGCATGGTGATGGCTGCGAAAAAAAAATGTTATGATGACGTGATTCTCAAAATAGCCTGCATTTGGTGCCCGGCTTTCCAGGAAAAAATATGGGAAGCAAACAGTTCTTGGAATGCAGCATTAAAGGCCCACACGGCCGCCGTCCTCACCAAAAACATTGGGGGCCATAATCCTGGATATTAAACAGGGGCGAGACAAGTCTGACTTAGTAAAAACATGGGGCAGAATTTGCGCCCCCCCCCCTCTTTTTTAGGTGATTGGGCAGCTCACTCACTTCACACCTCTGGCGCATGCCTATGGCCAGAACTGCATTTCGCAGAAAGCAAGAATGCTCCTGTACTATGCATCAGCTGGGCATTTAAGAACTCCAGCTTGTCAAAATCGACATCAATTTGTTACTATATACTGCACCGTCTGAACTAGTCGTGGTTTCGACGAGCTGAAGCGCCATACTTTTTGTATACTTCGTTTTCATTCTGACGGTTTAAGGCATTAGTATTTTATGAAAACAGACACGCACTTTTGTTGGCCGAAACGAAACCATGTTAACTGCAAATGGAATATAAAGTTCGTGCTTTGGCGTTTTGTGAGAAGACCATGAAAAAAAAAAAGACATTATACAGGGAGACCGCTATACGGAGCGGAATAGGAAGTATATAGACGTAGCAGAAACAGGAGCCCGGAAGTGGGCTCCTGTTTCTGTTACGTCTGTACACTTCCTATTACCTTTTCAAGCCTGCGTGTCACAAAGGAACCATGTCTTTTCGTCATGGCCGGAAAAAGGAACCAAAAGGCAAAGCAAAACAAAACAAAAAAGACTGGCACTGAAACAGATGGCAGTGTCTTGTATGTTTGCCTGAGTGTACAAAGAGGTCTGCTGACAAAAGCTATCCATTATTTATTTAGCTCCTTTCACTGAGCTCAGTTCAACACAAAAAAACTTGCCCAGTCGAATAGAAGCGAATCTTTCATTGAAGCCTGATAGGCCTTGTTGATGTGTTCTTCAGGAAAAGGGGTTTTACTGGACGCTTGAAAAGTGGTTAGGGGCTGTTCAATGTTGTCTTTGCCAAATCCTTACTTGCCGTATTAGTCAGTACTCGCCTAGCACGTGTATTGCTTTCTTTGTTTGCCCTCTTTCATGCTGGCATGAAATTTAAATGACGAAAGTTAATTGCGTTTGTTCTGAACTGGATCGTCACTTTCATTCTGTATGAAAAAATGTTGAGGCATTTACAATAATATAGAGGCCATCCTTCTTCTGCTGGAACGTTTCAGGGCCAGTTTATGATAAGATGTAACATACTATGTTAGATAGTGGGTAGACCTTAACAAATCTAAGAAGTGACATTTTCAACGCTCGGACTAATTAGGTCCTGAAGGACGAGAAAGTGGTTGAGAGTAACGATTATGACAACGACGATGACAACAACAAAAACGATGAGTGGAAGTAATGTAATCGACTTGTGCGATTTTGGCAATATTTATTAACAATCACGCAAAATATAATAATAGAGATCTCTCTAAACGGTTTTAATTTGACTGATTCAAGCGCTGTACTTGCATCTGGTGCGAAGTGAAATCTCACGAAATCTAATACTCAGAGGCAAGACCTTAATAATCATGCGAGCTTTGTGTGTACTCGAAATTACGCGCCACCAACTTTGCGTGCTGGCTCTGCACCTGGCAGAATTAAATGCGGGATATATCCATACAGAATCCCAACATCTATTGGGAATTTTCTTCCCAATTTTGTACGGTATGCGACTACTGTATGGAATGCATTCGTGCGTTAAGTTAGCCCGCTCCGAACTCCAATGGAGCACGCTGTGGGGTGCAATCGAGTGCGACACCTTCTGAGCTTAGCGGTGGTTTTTGCCGGCCACTTTCGGAGGCACGAACGCGTCATCTGGCGAATATTACGTTGCTTCCGCATCAGCTATCACAAATGGCACGCATTTTGAAGTTATCTCGGTGGTAAACAAACTCTTGCAGTTATTTCCATACGTTACTGACCTGCCGCGACGGAGGCAGCAGCAGCGCTTTACGTATACATTATGCAAGCTGTCCTTGCTGCTCTCAGAGCTACCCTATCGCCGAATAACATGTGAACCTGCAGATGTACGTGCAGATATCGGCGAGAAATCGTCACACTCGGACTATTCGGAAATATTTTACGTATCTGTGCGTCTGGGTGGTAAAGATCGGGCCATCGTTTTTGGTTCTCGCCAAATAAAACCGTACCAACGGGTGAAGTTTGCGATAGCGCCTGAGGACACACCAGGATGCACGGCGGTAGGAAGGAGTTGGCAAGGAGAACTGGCTTGCATCAGTGCATAGAGTTAATATACTGACTATGCATCAGTGGAGAGAATCAAAAACACGCCATTTTTCCGGAGGCCGTAGCAGAAGCGAGCTCCAGTGCACCGAATCCAGGGTTGGAGCGCGTGCAGTGCGTTCCGTAATCACGCACACGAAGTTGCTTTTTTTTTTAGCCATTAAGTTTAGTAAAGCGCACTCTGCCGTTTAGAGCGCGCTCGAGCTCCTTAACATAACGCACCGCATGTCTTTACACTCTGTCTCTGTCATCCTGTCCAGTTTTGCTCACTGTTACACGTGTTAAAGAAATTAACCAAATAGCCCAGCAAACAACCATCCTTGTCTTGTTACTTGCTAGAGCATCACACTTGTGTATTGGGGGACCCTCTTTGAATTCCACCATGGCCCACGCAATTATTTGTTTTATTTTCATTTGGCACGCTTGAAAAAGCGCGAGACAGCAACATTCCTTTTTACTCATCTGCCCCAAGGTGTCTTGCATCAGCAAATGAATGCCCCTCAGTCGAACGCTCTCTAAATATACTGTGGGTAAGTGCATGTAGGCAACTATGGCTCCTTTTATATAGCCGTGTATTTTAGTCGTATATAGTCGGCGATAACTGGTGAACGTTATCAGCGCTGTATGGTGTCGATATGTGCTTTCTCGTGTCCGTGTGCCGTTTTGCGCTACATCAAAGTTATCATAACTTCCACTCACGCCCACACCAGGCAAATTGTGCAAAGAGCCTATTTCGCAGATGTATGTTAATTTTAGGAATTGATAGCTCAAAGACTGCGAAGAGAAGGTTTTCCCACGCTTTACCGGAACTACTAACGATCTTCTCGTTAGTATCTCTCATACAGTTATGATGCATCACCACCTGCCATTGGCGTAGCGAGACAAGGTTCAAACCCCCCCCCCCCCCCACCCTGGAAATTTTCCAATTTTCAATGAGTATATATACACACGCACACATACAAGCACACGCTTGTATGCGTGCGAGTATGTGAGCGTCGGAAAAAGATTTATGACAACGCCCCTTGCGGCTGATTCCGGGCTCCAAAAATCTGCACTGGTGGGCCACACCATCTACTATCCCCAAAGCAGCCGTATGAAAAAAATTACACCATCTCCCGCTAAAGGGAACCTTTGTAGATGTGAAGCAGCGGGCGCTAACGCTTACAATGGCGGCGGCCTTGACGCTGGCGCTCATCGCAGCGTTGCGCAGGAGAGAAAACTGGGGAGGCGCAAAGCAGGCAGTGATGGAGCAGTGATTCCTACTGTAACATGCCAATCGCTGCTAATGGGCAATGAGAGACAGAAGACTCCGACTGGACACAGAGAGCCGCAGTCCGCTTTTAGTTAACGAGCACGCTGCGAATTTTTATTGTTCAACAACGCACAGGAGAAATCTCCCACCGGCACCACCTTGGAGGTCAAGATCCATTGCCATATATACGGGGTGGCCAGTGAACGGTAGTGCAGCGCGAGCAGTCGGTTTTTTCAACCAAGAAACTCGCTAGCAGACGCCGCCTGCGTCGGCGTCGCGAGGCGAGAGAGAGGGGGGGGGGGCATAGGAGAGGAGAGAGAGGGGGGGACGCGCATGCGTAGTGGGAGTGTGGGCGCCGCGGGCAGGGATGCCTAGAGGAGAGATGGGGAGCGTAGGAGAGGAGAGAGAGGGGGGGGACGTGCATGCGCAGTGGGAGTGTGGACGCCGCGGGCAGGGTTGCCTAGAGGAGAGAGGGGGGGGAGCGTAGGAGGGGAGAGAGGGGGGGGAGGCGCATGCGCAGTGAGGGTGTGGTTGCCGCGGGGAGGGATGCCTAGAGGAGAGAGAGGGGGAGAGGAGGTTTTTTTATTTTTATTTTTTTGAAAGGGTTTGGCATGCGCAGTAAGGGTGGTCACGCCGACACACCACCACCACCACCACCGGATTAAGCTTCGCCATAAGATGCTTCACATCTAAAAGTCCAGGCTGACCTCTAGCATATAGTCGACGAAACGCGACCTTAACAAAACAGAATTTATAGAATACTAGGTGGCGCCGAGTAGCACTGAAGGTTTGCTGCCCACTCGAGTGAAGTATGCACAGGTTATATTGCTCTTTATATGACCGTCGCTTAACTGTGCTTAAAGAACATGAAGTTCGGGAATTCAACGCATGCTAGCATGAAGACAGTTCTCTGATCGATAATTGATACAGAGCCTGCCGCTGCATGCCATCGCTACAGAAAAAGACACCGGTAAGTATCTGTTTCGAAGCTCCACTGTGCAGGTAAGTGCACTTGGTCGATTACGCCCCCGGACGTTACTTTAGAACGCGTGCTTTAATTATGCGAGCAAACCTAAAAGAGAAACTTTGCACTCTCAGTTATGCTACTCCACACTGCAGTACAGAAGGGCTTAAGCACTTCCTTGGAAACGATTATGAGGAGGGACTGCTGCAGGATCTGCATATTCGGGAAACACCTGAAGCTGGCATTCTCCGCGAGGTTTTCTGCAAGCCCCCCCCTCCCCCCTCCCCCCTCCCCCCTCCCCCTCCCCCCCTCCCCCCCCTCCCCCCGTTCCATTTCGATGCTGATTTGCACATACGCTCTTTGGCTTTCGAACGATCCGCGTTGGCCAACTCTTCTCTATTTTTCAGATGATCGATGAATAGAGTGATGGTCAAGAAAAGGTTCTATCCGCTGCTACGCATTATTTTACTCGCGGGCAGTTTTCCAACTTCAAGTAGCGTTTCTTACTTCAAGTTGTAGAAAATTCTGGCCATTATGAAACGAATTTAACTTTAACACTGAAAGAAGGAGTGCTAAAACTGACGAGCACACAAGGAGAAGACCAGACACGAGACAGGCGCTTCTAACAACTGACGAGCACACAAGGAGAAGACCAGACACGGGACAGGCGCTTCTAACAAGTTGTTAGAAGTGCCTGTCTCGTGTCTGGTCTCCTCCTTGTGTGCTCGTCAGTTTTAGCGCTCCTTCTTTCGTGTTTATGGATAGCCAACTAGCCCTACAGTCTGTTCTGCTAAATTTAACTTTAGTCGCTTCAAAGTGGAGCGTGCATTTTTTCTCTTAGCGCATTTTTATTTGAATACGACCTCCTTCACACGGGACGCAGGGCAAGGTCAACTCTGCCCTTCCTCTTCCAGTTTACTCGGAAATACTAGAACTAAACGAGGACTAGGACACAGGGAACGGAAGGACAGACAAGGGAGGTCAACCAGATGCGCATCTGGTTTGCTATCCTATGCTGGGGCAAGTCATCAAAAAATAGAAAGAAGTGGCGAGAATACGAAATATGAGCATGATGTTGAACAATACTGCTGCGGTTCATGCCGGCCCAAAAAACATTGGTTCGTATATTGGCAGTTTGATAGTATTAGGTGCCTAACCTCAGGATTATCAAATCTCACAGTAGAAATTGACACATGTTACCTCATTATTAAACGAGAGTAGCAGGCGGGTCATGTGCCCACTGTATCCTTGGAAATACTGTGCTGAAAGCATCCAGTAAATCTTGCGTGCACTCAGCGTGCGGGGATTTGATCTTGCCGATGAACAAGTCAAGTGTATCTAACAATGACTGAAACACTGATCATTGGTTCGTCTTCTTGACTCAGCTTATCAGTCGGATGTTCAGAGTTAAGTGTTGCCGATGTGTTTGGCTGCAACTTTGGCGGCAAAGGAAGCCACAGGACAGAAGAAAAGGTAGGCATGTTAACCAGTACAGAATAACTGGCATGCAGTCCTACACTGGGAAAAAGGGGGGAGCTTGAAAGAGGTATACAGACATAGAGAGAGATAGGCAGAGACGGGGGAGCACAAACGCACAAAGTCGCTGTCCGCACAGTTACGACATCGCTAATGGTCTCTAACCACCCTTGCAAGTCTGTAATCTTCAAGATATGCAGAGCTCGGAGTATTCTCTCCGGCGTTTTAGGTATCGAATTGTGTCTGGAAGGGGAGGGGCGAGGATGTTTTGCGGATGAGCTTGTAACGCTGTGGGATGACATAGAACAAGCCTAGAGGGAGTACGCGTTTGGACTCGGCTTCCTCAGCAATGGCTTGGATGGCCAAATTTCGCCAATCCTTGCGATTTCATTGCCAGGAATGCCGTGGTGCGCTGGCGCCCAAATGACCATGACTGGTCTTGTTAGTGGCTTTTTCCGAACGATTCTAAGCATGCTCGTGTATATCCTGCCGCTATTGATGCTCTGACACGACCTGTTCAGAGTCAGTATTGACGACTTCCACATTAGTTTGGAAAAGCGCAAGGGCTATGGCCACTTTTTCGGGTTCTAGGATATTGGAGAAGGAGGAGGAATTAAGAAATCCATGGAAGGACAGGGAACGCGGGCTACCCATTTGCTGGGGAAAGAGGTAAGGGAAGTAAAGGATGATAGAAAAGCGGTGATATAAAACAGGAAAAAATGGTAAAAAAGAAGAAGGAAAGGGGAAAAGGCAGAAAAGAGTACGACATAAACGACACTGCTTAAAGTCTGTCTCTAAGATAAGTTGTCCGCAAGAAACACAACAACGCTATCCCAGCCTTCTCTGCTGAGGCCAGTACGCCGAAAAAAAAAAACCCTTCAAGAACGTTAGATGGACCTGACAGTCGCCCATTGTTGGAGGAAAAGGTTCTAGGGGATTATTTCGTAAGATTCATAAGGCACTTTGATGTTCGTTATGTATTATTAAGGTGGCTAGATCATACCATCAAGCCCTTGTATTTCACTTCCCTTCTTTTATGACGACACAGCACAACTAGACAGCGAGAGACCTGGCTCGCAAGCGAGAAGCGAGGACAGAGAGTGTCAGCTGTCCCTCCTGGACGACGCCTGTCTGGCCTGTAGCACCGGGCCAACATAGCCCTACACTGAGAAGCCCACATACCCGCCCTGATTATTTGCCCACCCCCCCTTCTTTTATTTTATGAATAAATTGTTTTGAAGTGAAAGCCTTAAGTGTCTCGTTACGCTTCCCGTTGAGCGAAACAAGGCAGGAAAATGAAGTGATAAAAAAACCCATGTGACTTACGTCACGAATGACGTCATGTTGTGACGTCACATAGTGAAATCATAACGACGTAACATATCACGGTAATTGATGGCGGCATCAAGACGTCATCATGATGTCATATGATGACTTCATCGAGTGACATCGTTGCTGGGTCAAAAGTGGGCTGATCTCGGAGGTAGCGTCACACCACGTCAGGTGAAAAAAGCTTCAGAGGTAAAGGAACATTGCAGTCGACTGAAAATGTGATAGCAATTTAATTCGTGTCTCCTGCGCTAAGGCTTCCTATGTCTTCCGATGTCTTGCCATGTCTTGCACTAAGCTTGCTGTTTCTGGTCATGTCTTGCTATGTCTTGCACTAAGGCCTTGCTACGTCCATGTATAACCAAGTGCGCAGCAGGCGTTCGCCTTCAAGTGTGACATAGTGTAACATGCTCCCAAACTTTCACTCTCCTTTATAAAGACAAACGTAGTCCCTGGCGGTCGGGCTCAGGCGTGGAGGAACGCGTGTTAGGAAAGAAGCACCCATACACCCGTCGTGCCGGAAACGCGAACCCCCGCACGCTGCCGTCTAAGCGTCACTGTTCCCGGTTAATTGTGACAACTTGCGACTGCGCCACCGCGTAACTTACTAGCGCTACCAGAACACGAGGGAGCGCAGTCTGCAACCTGGGATAATTATACGATGTGAGAGTGAACAACTGGGCGTGTTGGTATAGCATGACTCGATATAGAAGGCGCAAAGGTAGACGACGGACGTGTGTGTGTGTCTCCCCCTTTTCGTCCGTCGTCTACATTGCGCCTTCTATTTCGAGTCATGGGATAATTATTTCCGCGTTCCCTTCAGGGCACGATGTCGTACGCTTGCCCGCAATCATTCGTTTCCCGAAATGAGCTGTGCAAGGTGTTCGGACTCATCTGGCCACAGCTCTCGAGGTTACGAGATGCAAGTTTGCGCCATAGAAAGGGGTAGTAATTAAGGTGCCTCAGACTTGTCTAAGAGCGTGATCGATTAGTAATATTCAAGATGAAGTTTGTAGCGTCAACGAAAACATGCACCAAACTAGTTCTTGAGATATCAGTTTTCTCGTTACACTTATGAAAAGGTCATTCGTATAATGAATACATTCGTGCCCGTCGCGTTGGTACCTGTATATTTCATGATGGGCTGTAGTGAGATGTCGGTTTCAAACGTGAAAGCTGGAATATGTGGTCGACCTGCACCATCTCATACGAGAAAAAAATTCGGCGGAAAAACTGGCGACGTGAAATATCTGGTGTCTGCTACACTATCCTTTATTATAGTGAGTGCATGTCGACCATAATTTATCATAATATTTCCGGCGATTTAAGCTTAGTCGTAAACTATTTCTCAACATAACTCAAGGTGCGTATGGTTGACAGGAAAGGAAACTGATATATTTAATTGATGAGCACTGAATTGAGTGACCTGAGTGCATTGGCATAAAGAGTGGCTTCCTACAAGCCACAAATTAGACCGCACTACAGATAGAGAAGGATAATGCGTGTCGCCCAATGAAAGTCTCCCATTGTCCGCTTTCAAAAGAGAACTGCCCCATTCTTCCATCCGCGCAGCTAGTATCAAGAACTTTACTCGGTATAAGCAGACAAACACAATTCAGATATTTTTATGGCTTTGGAAGAAAAATCTAAACGAAATCATTGCCATGAAGGCATTGCTGCCGTATTTGCGAAGTTAACCTGTTTCAGATATTCTTTGGCCCTTCCTTTGTAATCTGCACGTAATTTATTTTTCTACACCTAATTTTTCTCGCTTATTTGTTTTTTTTTCGTACCTCGTTCACGTCATCGCGGCTATCGACCAGTGCCGTAGCACAGCCGAGATATCTTCAGTTGCCACTGAACTATTTTTCCTCTTTCTCCTTCTCCCTTTCCACTCCGCAGACTTACAGTAAGATAACTTGAGCGCATAGTAGTGTTAGAGCCCTTTGATCGAAGTTTGGAAGTACGCTTTTGCAGACTGTGTAGGCTTTATTTTCATTGTTAAAGACCCCCCACCTTTTTGATCGGTAAAAAAAGAGGGGAGGGAGGGAGCACTCTAACAATGAAAAAAAGAACGCTTTTCATTCCGCTTACTAGTAGTTACATGAAGAACTATAACACTAACAATGCGTGTGCATGATCCCAGCTACTTGACCGCGCACAGACGTGCAGTGTTCTCTGAACCCTTGACGGAATGACAAGCTGGGGCCTATAGAGGCGCTTTGCGAATAAACGTCGCGCCAATCTGGTCTGGACGAAGATTAATGATCCTGTCTTCTTTTAGTCACGCTGAGAGCTTGGTATATGGTCTGTTGCGCAGCAGGGAAGATGTGCGGGCTGCCAAGTTTGTATAACTGCTTGATTTCCAGCGGCTTCTCGTGGACAGTGAAGTTATTGTAGCTGGTTGGTGAAGCGTTCGTGGTGGCGGTAACAATGTGGGTAACGTATCAAAATGCGCTGTTAGCTTCGACATCAATCATCGGCGAACTTTTTTCTTGAACATGTTTTGGGCACTTCCATCATGCCTTCGATTTCGCGCTTGGGTAGGTCGCATGCAGTGTGGTGGCAATGCGGAGGGAGCGTACAGGTTCTTACGGTCCTCAGTCGATAAATTATATTGATTACTTCGAGGAGCAAACAATAATAACTGGTGGCGTTTTACGTCCCAAAACTACGATATGATTAAAAGAGACGCCAGAGTGGAGGGCTTCGCGAACTTCGACAAACTGGGGTTCTGTAACCCTAGCAGCACCAAATGTTGACACAACGTTGACTCAACATTCAGGGAAGTTGCTTCAACGTTGTGGCAACATTTGGTGCCACCAGGGAACGTGCACCTTAATCTGAGCACACGGGCATCTAGCGCACAATGCTCTAGTAACGAAATAGTCGATTAAAAAAGCGAACATACGGAAATCGACATATCTGAGATCAGGCATATGGTGGAAACAGAGCGTAAAGCTAGGATGTTATTTAGCTTTCCGAGCAGTCAATTTTGGAGTACAGGAACATACTAGCTTCAAACCAGAAAGCGACGAAGGCGCTGCTGAGGTTTCTGCGGTCAACCGGACTTGCCAAACGACTATGACACTCCCGTGCTTAAGTGTGTGCGCGTTTTCTTTCCTTTTTTTTTTTCATCACTTCCTCTTTTCTTTCTCCCTCCTTACCTTTCTATCCCCCCTCACCCCTTCCCCAGTGCAGGGTAGCAAACCGGAAATTTTCTCCTGGTTAACCTCCCTGCCTTTCACTAAACTTTTCTCTCTCTCTCTCTCTCTCTATTCTGGTCAGTAATTAAAATGAACAGGCTGTTCCCGGAGCCGTGCTGTCGTAAAAAAAAAAAAAAAAAAAAAAAAACTAACAAAAACTTTGGTGTCTTCTCAACGTGTTTCGCTAAGTTAAAATAAACATATTTTTAATGAGCATTGCTTAGTAGATATTGGGTGCATTAAGTCTTTTTTTTTCTTGGTTACTGCTTTCCACATTACAATCAATGTAGTGATCGCACAAGAAATAAGAAAACCCATCAAACTCCACTCATACATAAAATAGGTTGTTTGAATCAGTGAAATGCCGTCGTTAGAAATATAACGCAGACGGCTGGCCTAATAACAATTAACACTTACGTCAACATAAAGTCAGGTCGCACGGAGAATAGTTTTATATGAAGGCACGGGAATTTAGGAACGTAGTTGCAAAAGGTAAGGTTAAATTAAACACGTACGCGAGCTTACAGTTGAGGACCCGTCGTGTACCTATATTTTTCGATAGTATCGCTCGCTTTTAGAAATATTTCGATCGTTATAAACACTCTTCCTTGTAATGAATGTATGGACCGTTTACTTGATATCTTCCTGAATGAAGGTGGTCTGATGTCAATAAATCGAGGAGTAGTACTGTTCGCATTGTCGTTTTTTCTAAAACGTAAACTTTGTTCTTTGATGATGTGCTTGGGGGCGTAAGTTTTGTATTTAACAAAAAAGCTTTTGTTAGCCCCAAATTACGTCGGTTATGATTGTCATATGTACTGTAAGAAAAAATGGAATCACAAGCGCGCACACAGAGCGCTTGTGTAGATCGAAGATATGAATTGAAGACACTCACTGGAAACGTTCTTTCGACGAAGGCCACACCAACCTAGAGGAAAACAAACCATAAATAAAAAAACGTTATTGCTTTACAGAACGCGAAAAGCACTACATACAGAAGATACATTGTAATCTCTGTCGACTGCACATAGATTGCAGATGTAACGATGCATGAATGGCTGAAGACGCGAGCAAAGAATCATCGTAAAAAAAAAAAACAAAAAAAAAACAAATAGTAACGTTTGCTACACAGTCAACCAATAGAACGACGAACAAAAGAATGTTGGTTCGAAAGAGGAACGTAACCCTTTGTGTGAAGCTGAAAAAAATGTCCTATTTCACGCATGATTTCTCCGATCGTGAAAATACCTCGTCTCATTCCTATGCTTGTAGCTGCATAATGCAAACAAACAAAAAACAAAAAACGCACTATTGTGAAATATTATTACTGGCAATAAAAAAAATAGAAAAGAAGAGGCCGGTGACTGCAATTTGAATTGTTGTTGAATTGGGCTGTTGAATTGGGCTTAGGCGTGCGACAATAACCGCTTTTGCTTGAACAAGCCTCAATGTGTGCACGTCTAGTTCTCCTTATTGCTCGTGCGCCAGTCCTATACAATTGAGCATTCCGTATATTCAGAAACGACGAAATATAGTACAATGATAACTAGTACAACAGTTTAAGTGAATGAAATAAATAAAGCATCGTGCAGTAAGGTGGGAAATTCTGAGTACAGCTAGCTGTGGAAGTAAACTTCTATAGAATCCGTGTTTGAGGCGCTGCTTCAGTGACGTCACGAAGACATAGAAATTGTAGCAGTGGATGTGGAAAATGCCGTTGCCGCACCTTCTACGCGCATGCGCCGTGTATAGACGCGCAACTTTGGAGCTTCGGACGTGTAGACCAATTTTTATGGATCTTGCTTTTATACGCCTAATTTATTAAAAAGAAAGGGCACGTTGGCGCAGCGTTGCCACCCTGATTTCAACACAGTTTCCAGGCTTAAAAAGTGCAATAAAATAATGACGACAAAGAAAGTAATTACGGAAAAAGCGAAATACTGGAAAATTCTCCCCCGGCAGTCCACTTGAGGACAAAAGAGCACCGGGAGCTTAACTCTAATCCCGCAGCATGCCACTTCTCTAGCTGTTTGACTCAAGCCTTTACAAATCATGCATGGGCCTGTTTAATTTCACAAGGAAGCCCGGGTAACGGCTACCGGGCTGGTTTTCAATTTTCGCTAAATGCTCAACCCGCGGCACTATCATGATGTGATAGTGCTTATTACTTCAATGTTTCCCAAGAGATTTTTCGCTTCTGATTCACGTGATGACTGAACAGTTTGCCTTGGTACACACAGTTCTAATGGCCTCACCACGTACCCGTTGCAGCGCGTCAGCGCGAGTCTTTTTGACGCGGCGCTTCGCCCTCTCCCCTATGGAGAGAGAGGGCGCGCAGCTTCGCGTAGCCACGCGCCCTTTCTCTTATAGGGAGAGGGCGCGGCGCCGCGTCAGAAAGCCACGTGATGACGCGCTGCAACGGGTACGTGTGGTCAGGCCTTAAGTGTGTTTCAGTACCGCGCTCTATCGCCGTTTTTTTTCTCTTTGTGTGTGTGTGTGCGTGTGTGCGTGCGTGCGTGCGTGTGTGCGTGCGTGCGTGTGTGTGTGTGTGTGTTTGTGTGTGTGCGTGCGCGTGTGTGCGTGTGTGTGTGTGTGTTTGTGTGTGTGTGTGTGTGTGCGTGTGCGTGTGCGTGTGCGTGTGTGTGTGTGTGTGTGTGTGTTTGTGTGTGTGTGTGTGCGTGCGTGCGTGCGTGCGTGCTTTACCGTTGATAACGCCTGCGCTGTCTACAGCATTCACAATCTTTCTCTGGTGTCAGTGAGATCACATTCATTGTGTTTTACTCGTACGCAATAAAACCTTGTCATTTTGGCCAGCAAGAAAACCTTACGGGCGAGGCTTCGGAATATGGAGTGGTGCTAAACGTGCGAACACTGACTCACTGCAAAGCTCTATCAACCGCATAACAATAGATGCAATTTATGCATTTGGTGGAACGATTTATGGGTTGCATAAGGGCCCAAAATAAACAGAAATGTTATGCCAAAATGATCATATGTTAAAGATCAGATAAATCCTTTAAATTAGTACGTTACAGCTCTAAGTAAGCTAAGTGCTACAGAGCAAACCATTCGTTTTGCCTTATCAGTTATGGAATACCATGAATCGTCGCTTCGACAAAGAACAAAAGGTGACTGCAGCGGCGCACGGGCAGAACATTCAGGACTTAAGACGGGTATGTGGGGCGCAATGTATCTAGTAAGACATACCGAAGAGCGTTTCAGCGCCATAAGCCGATCAGTGTGCAACTGCGACTGTTTTAGCACTGAAAATTGCTACTTTCAGTCCGGCAATTCCCGGAATAAGCGTTCGTTGGCATAATTTTCCTCACAACGCTGGTAGGAAGCGAAATTGGCTCCGTTCGCAAACAATTGTAAAGTTGTTTCGAAAAGCTTCTTAAGTTTCGAAGCAGCGGGAAATTGGCATACACGCGTACATATTAAAATTTTAGTCCTTCCGGCATTGCGCCGGTGGTTGTTCGTAAATGCTGACGTTCACTCTCTCACTCACAAGAATATGGTGGCCGTACGCTTCCTGTTGATGTTAAAGGATGAATAGTAGCATAATTACTTTTTGTCGTACTGAATTTTCCTGTAGTGATACGGAAAATACCTATACATGATGCAGATCTCAGTTTCTTCCGCCACGAAACTGCTTGAACTAGTCAAGTGACAAAGTAAAGATACAAGCGAAAAAATTTACACCATCTTCCCACACTGTTAGCAAAAATAAGCCGAGGTGGGAGTAAATGACTTGTCCTCTAGCGCATGCCCCGATGGGGGTTTTATATACTCCCTACTGGCGGTGTAAAAAATTTACTCCCCCTAAAGCACGGTGTTTTTGGATGGATTGAGGGGGAGTATTTATTTACATCCCTCGGGGAATTTTTTTCAGGTAAGTATGGGAGTAAATTTTTATATCCATCGGGGAATTTTTTTCAGGTAAGTATGGGAGTAAATTTTTATATCCATCGAAAAAAAAAATGACCGCCTTTCGCAGCCGTACAATCTGCGAGCGAATGTTTAATTAGCTTCCAAACACTTAACATTGATCACACGTACACAAACATGCACACAAAGCTCGCAAATTATTACAACACTCACATCGACCGCCACTCGCGCTGCACAACCAAACGTCGGTCGCCGGGTATATATAGGCACCGTATTTCGACCTCCCATGTTGCTCTGGTGGGCACTTCTTTTACGCGTAATTAAGCAATAAACATTCATGGCGTAGGTATAAAAATACGATTGGCTGATAGGTACCCCTGAAACACACATATCTTTTATTTGAAGTCCGCCAAATATTGACCGCTTTTTAATTGGCGAAACTTAATTATCAGCTGGCGCTCTCTCGCATGGGCTGAATTTGCATTAGCAGTACTGTGTGTGTGTCCATAATATGCACTGAATCGTATACAAACCCACAAACCACGAGCGGCCGTGCAGAGCACTTCAGCGGCACACATTCAGCAACACCGGTGAAGAACCGAGGCGCCCCGCCGCAACCGCGTTCTTGTCGCCGCCGTAGCTAGGCCTCTCCCAGGAGTACGGCCAGGCTATACGATGAACGACTGTTGGCGATCACAAAATGCTTGCTGCTGCGCAGTTTTTCGTGGTCGTTATTTTTCTAAAAAAAAAAATAATAATAATAAGTGTTCGCTATCCGCGCAGTTTAAGCTACGGAGCGATAGACTTCAACGAACGAGACGGTCGCAGTCGCGATTCCTGTTGCTCGCAGTGCATGGGCAGACGTATGTTAGTTCAGTGGGTTCAGTGTGCCTCTACCTCGTATCGGCGCTCGCCCTCGCGTTATATGTTTGACAGCTGTGGGCACATGGCGCAGAAGAGACAATTTCAACTATTATTCATTCCAGCAGCCTTTATTTACTGTGAAACACATTCTTTGATTCGCCGGTGGCCGGTGCAGCAGTGCGAGCTGGCTCCACCGCCGGCTTGATACCGACGACTTAGCGCAGCCTTCTTACTGCTTAGAGGTAGCAGTGGTAGCAGCCGGTGAAATACCGGTGACACTCCGAGAAGCAACCGTCGCCGGCGGTCGGGGCGAGCGCGTTGCCGGCGCAGCTCTCACACCGGCCGCCGGTCAGCTTGTTGCCGATGTCGTGCGAAGCCTACTTTGTACCGCTTCGAAGTTTTAGCCGGTGAAACTCCAGAAGCAACCGCTGACGATCGCGACAGCTTACTTTTGTTACCGTTGAAATTATCCTTCACAGTTCTTCGTAACTCGGCACTTTGAAGCGAGGTATTCGCGGCGTGTCGGTGGCTTGTACTCCTGTGCTTGCTTGTATGGGCACGGCCGTTCGGACAGACAGCTCGTGGTCGGACGCTGGCGCGAGTGAAACTTCTCTCTGTCCAGAGTGGCTCAGCGGTGCGAAAGACCTTGACACGTTCGCACTAAACACCAACCGGCTGTTGCAAATCCTCGTTGCACTGATAATTTCGTTGTCTGTCGACAAATACTCACACGGTGACCCACACACGCACACACACGCACGTCACGAAGAAAAATAGTTTTTAAAACTCCCATAGGGAGTTTCTAACCACGTGACACGCACGTCACGATGAAAAATACTTTTTTAAAACCCCCCATAGGGAGTTTCTACCCACGTGACCTAAAACTCCGTGGGGAGTTTAACAAGGTCATGTCGTTCATAAACTCCGTCATTAAGCAAGGGGCGTTTTACGACGACATGTGCCGACTTCACTCCGCTACCAGGGAGTAAATGATTGGGGCATGGGAGTTTTGGGGGGCTCATATGCTGGAAAAGCTCCCATCTCGGCTAATTTTTGCTTACAGTGCAAAGGGAACCCTGATGGGATGCCAAGCAGCAGCGTTGCGCACGGGTGGCGCCACGGGTTGAAAGGTGCTAACGCGGGTGCTGCGGTGAGCGCTGGAAGATTCGTTTGAAGCGATGGCTGGCGTAGGTCTTGTCGTTGCGCGTCAGGCGGCAGCTGCGGGCGCTGCGGCGAGCGCGCGGCAGGCGAGGGAGAGAGTGACGTCAGCGCGCACTGCGAGGGGAGCGTGACGTCAACGCGCAGCTGCGGCGTGACCTACTTAGCACCGCTCCAACACCTGCTGCGAGGGGAGCGCGTTGCGGCGCGTTCGTACGGACGCACGGAGGGACAGCGTTACATAGAAGAACTGACATTTGGGCGAGTTGGATTGCGTTAATCATGATGAGTGGTTTTCAGCGCAAAACGACGAAGACACAGGAAAAGGAAATGCTCGGAAAAAGAACAGGTTCAGATAAAAATTGTTGCAAAGTAAAACACACGTCCCCGGTAGTTCCATGCAGAGTGGGCGTCGTTTACCAGGTCCCTTTCTCGTGTGGACACGTATACATAGGCCAAACGGGCCGGTGTCTGAATATCAGACTAATGGAACATAAGCGCCCACTCGACGGCAATCCATATTCCCATTTGGCTAGGCATCGTACAGAACATGGCTGCACAGTAATGTTCGAAAAGACTATATGTATTTTCACTCATTCCGATCAGGCCACCAGGGGAAATTATGGAGGCTTTTTATATCCACAAAAAGGGCCTTAGTTGTGTAAGTGTGCCCTCTATCACCCTGCATGACAGGGAAATTTCCTTTTTGAACAGTTCTGTGACCTGATACATATTGTGCTCAGTTAGTCATTTAATCTCTTCTTTTATCTTCTGTTTGATGTCATCGACGTGTGCCCACGTGGGTTAGGTTGTGCTATAAAGTCTGTGTTTCCATTGTTAATAAAATCAGTTGTGAGACAGCGCTGGTGTTCGTGTCCCTCCTTTTCCTGTGTCTTCGTCGTTTTGCGCTGAAAACCACTCATCATGATTAGCGTTACATAGGCTAGTCAAAGAGCTGCTTCGCATCTAAAACGAACAATTAATACACACTTATACAAACACTAATATTAGTACTTATAGAATCGTATTCAAGCATAATATAAGGCAGAGAAGACATATAATGCCATCGCAGCTTTAAGTTTAGTGAAAAAAAATTACGCCATCTCCCGCTAAAGGGAACCATGTGTAGATGTGAAGCAGCGGGCGCTAACGCTTGCACTGGCGGCGGCGTTGACGCTGGCGCTCATCGCAGCGTTGCGCAGGAGAGAAAACTGGGGAGGCGCAAAGCAGGCAGTGATGGAGCAGTGTTTTCTACTGGAACATGCCAATCGCTGCTAATGGGCAATGCGAGACAGAAGACTCCGACTGGACACAGAGACCCGCATTCCGCTTTTAGTTAACGCGCACGCTGCGAATTTTTATTGTTCAACAACGCACAGGAGAAATCTCCCACCGGCACCACCTTGGAGGTCAAGATCCATTGCCATATATACGGGGTGGCCAGTGAACGGTTGTGCAGCGCGAGCAGTCGGTTTTTTCAACCAAGAAACTCGCTAGCAGACGCTGCCTGCGTCGGCGTCGCGAGGAGAGAGGGGGGGGAGCGTAGGAGAGGAGAGAGAGGGGGGTGACACGCATGCGCAGTGGGGAGTGTGAACGCCGTGGGCAGGGATGCGTAGAGGAGAGAGGGGGGGGGACGCGCATGCGCAGTGGGAGTGTAGACGCCGCGGGCAGGGATGCCTAGAGGAGAGAGGGGGGAGTGTAAGAGGGGGAGAGAGGAGGGGAGGCGCATGCGCAGTGAGGGTGTGGTTGCCGCGGGGAGGGATGCCTGGAGGAGAGAGAGGGGGGAGAGGAGGTTTTTTATTTTTATTTTTTTAAAGGGTTTGCGCATGCGCAGTAAGGGTGGGCACGCGGCACACCACCACCACCACCACCACCACCGGATTAAGCTTCGCCATAAGATGCTTCACATCTAAAACAATGATATAAAGGAGTGCAGTTAAATGAATGTGGAGCTACAAAAACACTAATTACGTTGGCAGTGTTTTAGGCGTCGATTTTAATGCATTCGTGCTCATGTGCGTTTAGTGTGGTTGGCAATGTGCGGCTAAGCCTTTGTGTGTCATAAAGAGTGCATAATCATGGAATTTTACAGGGCGTTTATATCGATGGAAGTAAATGCTTCAGCACGTTCGCGATTCTCAAGTGTTAGAATTGGGCCAGGAATTAGTGTGCGGAGGAGAAGCGGTTATTCACCGCCGATTTATCAGAGATAAAACATAAAATCAAAATCCTAGACACTGTGATGGTTGTTAACTTTCAGCTTGCTTGCACATTTTCCCCCGCATTGTATTAATATCGAGCCCTTTTATATACAAGTGACATATGATACGGCGAGCGGCTTGGATCCGTTCTTGATGGCTCTTGAGTGCGCAAAATTCTGCTCAGCGCTATCTTACCCAGCAATTCACCGTCACTTAGCTTTATGCTTCTATTGTCCGCCTCTCTATTAGCGGATGCGCGCGAAGTGGTCCTATTTGAATTCGAGAAGTAAGGTGCTTCGCCCCTAATATTATGTCTTCTCTCATTGTGTTGAAAAGGAAGCTGATTTGCCGAAACTGAATCGACGCGGCAAAATGAGCCTTCTAGATGAAACGTTCTTCCGGCGACATGCAAATGAAGAAACGAAACCGCATAGCTACGTATAAACGCCGCACGTGGATACCATTAGTATCGCTTCTATTGTCTTCATGTCATCGTGCAAATACGGAGAAGACGAACGTTCTCGAAGAATTTCGACCATCGGTTACAGCTCCAGTCTCGCCTGAAGGGCATTTGTTAAACTCGGTGACTGGACATGTTCGTCCGCTTCACGTCGCCTATATTTATTTTCCGCGTTTGAGCAACTATTGCTTTAATGCAGAAGCCTTACCTATTTTGGTTATGTGCTGGTGATGAGCGCAGGAATTCGAATTCTCGTTTTGATGACATCGCAGCATCGTCTTGGGGCAGTTTATTCTCTTTTTGTTGGGTAAGCTACCCGTCTTTTACCAGATATGCTCTAAACGCTAGGACAATTTAATCAGTATATGCAGGCCCGTAGCCAGGGGGGGGGGGGGGGGGCGTACCCTAGCCTTCCTTTCCCCGAAATTCGGATGGAGGATGTGTTTTACCGAGAATAAATAATGAAAATACGGGTTTTTCACGCCCTTCAACGGGTCCCCTCCCCCCCCCCCCCCCTCCCGAAAAAAAAATTCCTGGCCACGGGCCCGAGTAGGTATATGCTCCAGCGTTTGACTAAAGAATGGAGCGAGAAATAAGCGGCTAGTTATTTCAATACCTCCTCTACAGAAACATACAGATTGTGCACAAAAAGCTCCGGAGCCCTCTACTAACGGCGTCTCTCATAATCATATCGTGGTTTTGGGACGTTAAACGATATCAATTATTATTAACTCGAAAGCCTTACTCTAGCATCACATAATGTGGCCTCAACGTTGAAGGAACTTTCTCAATGTTGCGGCAACGTTGACTCAACATTTGGTGCTACTAGGGATATATAGCTGCCTCATCAAACGGGAGAAATTTGACCGTCGGCGGCGACCTTCCCGCGGCGTCGGGGATGACTGATGCAAAATATCATCATCACGTGATGACGTATCCATATGACGTCATCATGAAGTCACAGGTCGCCAAAATTTGTGACGCCATCATGACGCCACAAAATTCTGGCGGGATGCCATGTGATAGTAGGTCACGTAACGCCACGTGATGCTGTTGTAGCGCCCTCCTTGGGGCGGTGAACGAAACCAGAAAGCGCGAAACCTCAAGAGAAGAAAATGGAAGACGGCGCTTGGCAGTGGCACGTGAAGCCACGTCTCGCGTTCCCTGCTCCCTTAATCACCAACTGAGAAGAAATAGGGTTTTCGACTTAAGTCGAGTTGTCTTAGGTGAATGTACAAGGGACCCTGTGAGTTTTATGTACACAAAAAGTGCTCTATAGAGCGCTTTTTGTGGAAATAAAACAAAACTAATATAAATCTAATATTATAATTTTATAATAATAATAATAATAATAATAATAATAATAATAATAATAATAATAATAATAATCTAATATTCTAATAAATCAAATATAATATATTAGAAAACTGTAACAACCCGCCAATCCACAACCACAAATATTATGAGTTTCTTCATTTTGGGACACACAAATTACCCAGTGTCTACAATCGTACGTTGTTAGTCAACAAAAATTATCTCACAAATTGACGCACAAGAAATAAATTGGGCATATGAGAAGAGAGGGATGCTTCATGTATGAGCTTAACCATGCCAGAAAAAAAAAAGCTCGTGGATACCAAAGTAAAAACAAGTGCGGTGTTCATGATTAGACGTGCAATGGCGAATATGTAATCCGGGCTAATATGCAAAACTTCGACCTTTCAGAATAAAGTGAGCACAGTTCGGCGTAGATTTTTATCACATTTTCTATTTGTACTTTATGTTGCAACGAGGGAAAACAAATTGGTGCATTTTGTAGTTGGAATTTCTGTATACACTTGTTTCTGTCCACGCTGAAGGAACGCAGCGCCATCCACCACCCCCTCCCCCACTTCATCTGCTCCTGCTGGTCGAGTTCTAAATAGAGGCCAGCTTCTTAATGGATGCAAACATTAAAACGATGCTGTGATGTGCTTCTGACAACGCCTGTCTCTGGTCATCGGCTTCCCAGAGGTAAACAGTTCTTGTTTTGAAACGCCTGTCTTCTTCGGCCGCCAATATCGTCAAAAACTTGCGTGGCTATTACCCTGAACATTAAACAATGACACGACACCTTCAACTGAGGAAAGAAATAAGGCATACTTTGCACCATTATGTGATAAATAGTTTTAAACCCCCCCCCCCCCTCCCCGCCCACTCCTCTACCACCGTCCCTTTTGCGCACGCCAATATACAGTTTCTGTCGATCTTACGCTGGTTATTTCAAGTCATTCAGCTGTTCTTGTAACAAAACAGGTGCGGCTTCCCATAAAGGAATTCAAAGTGCAGTCAAAGTACAGGCCATCAAAACTAAACTCAAGCGAGAGCACAGGCTTTTCATGAAGCATCTGCAACAAACATTTTAATGTATCTGAAAGGGAAGTTTAGGAGGAGGAAAAGAAAAGCGGAAAGACAGGGAGGTTAGCCAAAGGGAAGTTTAAAGTTTAAGAAGAGATATAGCCTCTTAGCACGCGACAGTTTCCATACGAAAGCGCCTTTCATGATTCGTGCTAAGTTTAGTAGACTTGCCTCATTTCAGCAGCCCTGATTGAAAGCAAACATTGTATCGACCACCATATGCAGGAAGTACATTATGTCTGAAATAGGTTTCAAGATACCGTATGCAAGAAGGGAAACGGACAGTGCAACGGTATGGCGACTAGGTCAGTCTTCAACCGCTTTCGTTTGAGTATAGTGCATTTAAATAACCTAACTATCGGCAGGACGACTGATTAGGTGAGATTTACTTAGCGCCAGAAAACACGCAGCACACAAAAGAGACACACAAGGGAAACACGCAGCTCTTGCGTGCTGCGTGTTTTCTGGCGCTAAATAAATCTCGTCAATATCCACCCACTAGGCCCTCAAAAAGTCCTTTTAAGATTGATTAGGTATGTCGTTAGGAGAACGTCATGTTGTAAAAGTACGTACTGAAATACAGGAAACGTAATTTCAGCGTGAGTTGCAATTGTATTCAATTTCCGCATTGGACAAATCAGGCGCAGTGCACCCTCTCAACTGTATCGTTTCTTTCTTTCTTTCAGGGGCGAAAGTCCTTAGGCCCTCATGAATTACCGTTGTCGTCGAGGCTCGCTGTCAGTGGCGTAGCCAGGGGGTGGCACACCGGGCACGTGCCCCCCCCCCCCCCGAAATTTTTTTTCGCCATGGCATACAGAGCGAAAAATGACCATTTCAAGGAGGTGCCTCTCCCGAAATCAAGGCGGTGCCCCCCCCCCCCCCCCCCCCGAAAAAAAGTTCTGGCTACGCCCCTGCTCGCCGTAGTCCCTAGTCGAAGCGCAAGTGCGAAACATCTGTGCGCAATAACGTCTACAGAGCGTACATAGCGGGCATATGGTTTAAAGAAAGCGAACAAAAGGCCCCAACAGCGTACAAACACCGACATTTAACCACCCATCAATCAAAGCATATGACAACAAAAGGTTAACAAGAACAAAATAAAAGGCTGTTTACCAGAACAAAATAGAAGGCCATGCTGCATGATCCGATGCACACTGCTTCGCCCCATCATCAGCATCACTTCGTGGATCTGCAGCCATTCCTTCCTTTCTTTCTTTCTTTCTTTCTTTCTTTCTTTCTTTCTTTCTTTCTTTCTTTCTTTCTTTCTTTCTTTCTTTCTTTCTTTCTTTCTTTCTTTCTTTCTTTCTTTCTTTCTTTCTTTCTTTCTTTCTTTCTTTCTTTCTTTCTTTCTTGAACTTAATTCCTTTTTCTGTCATTCTTTCGCATTGCCCTATGCTCCCTCCTAACTTCTTCCTTCCTGCATGCCGCGAATCGGATATTCATTCACGTGCTTAGAAGCGCTACACTTCGGTTGCTACAGGCAAAAACGACGCTCATGGGTTCATATCCAGGCAGAAATCAAATCTGGCAACGTGAAATGACAAGTGACCTCGATAAGAGATAAGATTGCCATATTCAGAAATGGCCCGCCGATGTGTTTAGTCCGAAACCACTCAGCGTACCCTATTATGAGACATTGTGCGATTCTGGATAAGGACAAATCGATTTTTATACCACTATGGCGAGCAGTATTTACAGGTTTGCCCTTTCGTCTGTGTGAATGACTATCTCAAAGTCTCAGGTAGCGGAGAGCGCGTTATAGATTGCCATATTCAGAAATGGCCGATCGCCCGCAAGCCCACGATCGAGACAGTATCAGCTACTTGAAAACACGCTTGGTCAGAAACGCGATTATGTCGCCATCATTTTCATTTTCTTTCACTACAATACTTTTCTTCGTATTTCATAAGCGTACTACTTATCCCCATTTCGCTGATATCTTTAGACGAAATTTCCTCTATAATGCATTGTTGGCATTGGCTTACTTCTTCGACAGTTCTTTTCATGCCAGCGTACTCTACTATAAAAAAATCACCACCCAAGCACTCCGTACAAATGGTTAACCAACGAAGCTGAAATGTGCGGCCCCGGTGTTTAGCAGTGGGTTCAACCCGACGCTGCACTGAAGCCTTCCACAATTATCGTTGCCAGGTTGTGGTCGAACCACAGGCGGTCACAGACGTCGCAGCCGAAGCCAAAGTGCCGCTGGAGAAACTCGCGCAAAGCGGGCGTTCGCCCCGGCGAACGCGCTCCCGCAATCATCACGTCGACGTTGTTCTGGCCGCAACGCCTCTTCTTCGGCGCTCCGTTGCTGCAAGCGTTTGACATCGCGAGCTAACTCGGCGGCGTGGTTTGCAGGATCCGCCCGCCACCGGCGCTTGCATTCCCGTTCGCGATTTAGCGCGGCTTGGAAGGCTGCCGGATCGTCGGTACGCAGTTGCTGCCGGCACTCGCCCTCGCGGGCCTGTTCTTGTGCCCGGACTGCAGCATCGACCTGGCGAATGCGAGCTGTCTCACGTTTCCACTGTCGGCGCTCTCCTAAGTTGTCCGCTGTTCGGGAGTTCGTAGGATCCGTGGCTCACCCATGTGGAAGCTCTCAGTCGAAACTGATGGTGGTGGTTGTGGTTCGAAGAAGGAAAAGGCGCCTAATTTCTGCAGCCCGGTCGGAAGCACGGCGCAGCGCCTCGAAACTGATGCGCGGGTGCTCGGCGCCGCGGCCACCGCGGCTGCGACGGGATGGATGACGTCACTCACGGCCCATCCAATGGCGCGCGAGCTTAGGTACGACGCTCAGGACGACGTAACTGATAGCACGGCCAATGGAGACCGCTCGTGACACAGATGCCGAGCGGCTTTTTGTTTCTCCTAGCCATATACAGCTTTCGCTGTAAAACTTGGACCATCTCCCCGAAGGGAACCCTGATGGGATGTGAAGCAGCAGAGGTACGCACGGCGTTGACCCGGTTGAAACGGGCGTCATCGCAGATAAACGAGCCGAAAGAGTGTTTATACTCGACATGCGGTCGAGCGTTGCGGGCGGTGGAGAGGGTGAAGCGAGAGAGAAGTGACACGTTCAGAGGTGTTGCGAGCGGGCGTAGCGAGGGAAGCGTGACGTCACGCGCAGCTGTGGCGTGACCTACTTGGCAACGCTCCAACACCTACGGCGAGGGGAACGCGTTGCGGCGCATTCCTACGGACGCACGTAACGTACGGCGTTACACACGTGAGTCAAATAGCTGCTTCACACCTAAAACTTCAGCGCTAGTTCAAGTCCGCTGATGTGCTTCTTTAGTACGAAGGGTTATCCACTCGGAGTACCCTATTCTGGGACATTCTGTGAAAACGACGCCGAAATTTTTATACGACTATGCTGCGTAGTACTTACAGGTTTGCGCTTTCGTCTGTGCGAATGACTGTCTCAAAGTCTCAGGTATCGGAAAGCGCGTTATTGCTGCTATAATGCCCGTGCAGTGGCATAGTATCATGAGGATATATCATGCGCCCGTGTTTTCTCTGTGCATCGAGATTCTTTTATTCGTAGTTCTTGCATGAATGGTGCACATATAATTAGTGGGACTACAGATGAGCTATTGTTTCACTTCGTTGTGTTTCACATGGTGAAGCGCAAGAACGTGGAACTTCGCTATATGAAAATTTTCTTTTCATGCTTTTTTTTAAAGATGATAGTCTTTCTTGGGATATTTCAACGAAGAAATTTTGGTCTGGCTGTCTGTCTGCCTGTATGTTGCCCGATTCAGCCACTCGGCCAAAGTTTAACCACTTTCTGAACGCCCAGCCATCTTGAACTGGCATTTGCGTTCATACTTGTGAACATATTCGATTAGAAAGCAAACACTACGCATATCTGAGGCGCAACATTAATATGTAAATATCAGGTCGTGTGTTTTTTTATTAGAAAATACATAGATACGTAATTCTAAAGACCCCAGTGTTTTTTAGGCTGCGCTGAAAATGCGACGCTGTGCACGAACTGCGACGCTATGCACGAAAAAGCCATGTGCCGACGAGAAGGTGCTGCCGCTGGCAGTGGCCCTTGATTCAGCACAAGCTCATGTTTTAGATGTGAAGCATCTTATGGCGAAGCTTAATCCGGTGGTGGTGGTGGTGTGCCGCGTGCCCACCCTTACTGCGCATGCGCAAACAGTTAAAGAAAAAATAAAAATAAAAAACCTCCTCTCCCCCTCCCTCTCCTCTAGGCATCCCTCCCCACGGCAACCACACCCTCACTGCGCATGCGCCTCCCTTCCTCTCTCCCCTCTTACACTCCCCCCTCTCTCCATCCCTGCCCGCGGCGTCTAACTCCCCCTGCGCATGCGCGTCCCCCTCTCTCTCCTCTCCTACGCTCCCCCCCTCTCTCCTCTACGCATCCCTGCCCACGGCGTTCACCCTCCCACTGCGCATGCGTGTCACCCCCTCTCTCTCCTCTCCTCCGCTTCCCCCTCTCTCGCCTCGCGACGCCGACGCAGGCAGCGTCTGCTAGCGAGTTTCTTGGTTGAAAAAACCGACTGCTCGCGCTGCACAACCGTTCACTGGCCATCCCGTATATATGGCAATGGATCTTGACCTCCAAGGTGGTGCCGGTGGAAGATTTCTCCTGTGCGTTGTTGAACAATAAAAATTCGCAGCGTGCGCGTTAACTAAAAGTTGAGTGCGGGTCTCTGTGTCCAGTCGGAGTCTTCTGTCTCTCATTGCCCATTAGCAGCGATTGGCATGTTCCAGTAGGAAACACTGTTCCATCACTGCCTGCTTTGCGCCTCCCCAGTTTTCTCTCCTGCGCAACGCTACGATGAGCGCCAGCGTCAACGCCGCCGCCAGTGTAAGCGTTAGCGCCCGCTGCTTCACATCTACACATGGTTCCCTTTAGCGGGAGATGGTGTAATTTTTCGATGGCGTCCATATCTCGCGCAGCGCCTCCTCTATTTTATCAATGCTTGCCAGGTGCGGCCGATTCAACATAGAGTAGGCGCTGTCTGAGGCGAGGCAAAAGATAGTAGTATGGCCGGCACACGACTACCGTCTTTCGACGACATTTGCAGCGAAGCATGCAGATACGCGGCCAATTTTTATCTTGCTCGTACTTCTTGTTTGTTCGTTTTTTTTCACTTTTGTAATTACTGATTCCCCCCCTTACCCAATGCCCTTCAATGGGCCTGTAAGGCATTTGGAATGAACGTATGAATGAGCTGTGGCGACCCCGAGACACTTGAACACATTCGCTGTGCTTGCCCAGCGTTGGCGCAGGAACGCTTAAGACTCAGCACTGCCTACAGGCAACAAGGCCTCCTGCGACCACCCCCCAACGACTTCTTGTTCCATTCGCCTCCCAAGCTCCGGGCTCTCCACAGCCTGTTGGAGTTTCTGGAGGCGACCGGAATCACCGCCAACCGTTAGGCGCCCTCAACTTGCTAGACACTGCCTTCCCCATCGGCCTCCCCCATAAATGGACGAGACCCCGGCTGCTTATCCTTCTATTTTTCTTTTATCTTTCTTTCTTCTGCTTTCCCCTTTATATCTTTCTACAATAAATTACTGCCACCTAGTCTGGGCTACAACGTCAAAGCAAAATATTACTAAGTTAAAATTATGTCAAAAACGAGCCATTCGTGCTGTAGGAAATCTTGCTTCCAAAGAACACACGTCTAAATACTTTTACGAATACAAAATAATGCCTGTTGAGTTTATTTACTCATTCCGTCTGGCCTGCATGTACAGAACTGCCTTGCGAAAGGGAAATGTTAGTTATATGAATTTGTTTAACCTGCATCGTCGCGAAATTCCATATAGCACAAGACATGCAGATCTTTGGGTAGCACGTTTTTGTCGTACTAACTATGGGCAACAATCAGTATCCTATCGTATTGCTGAACTTTTGAACACATTAACTACACATGGATTACACCCGGATAGCATGTCTCCTCGCTCCTTTTTCACACATTTCATTTCGCTAGATCCCGCTGTGTAATTCCAGCGGAGCATGAGTATGTGTGTGTGTATATATAAATGTACATATGCGTTTATTACCTGTTTAGAGTTTGAGTCTTATGTGGTCATCGCGTTTCTTTCTCTTATTTGGTTGTGATTGTTCATTGCCACATGTTAATTCGAATTTAATTTTATTTTGTGTATATCTTTTTGATGCCGTGGCTTTGCATTGTTACAATTATGAAAAAAAGCTGAACTTATTACATGTACGTCTATGCTATTGTATTACTATTTCCCTTATTTCTATACTTATGCAAAGTGCCTTGACTTGTATTAGCATGTCATCTATGTATAGTCAGTGCTGCACACTGTCGAACTGTAACATAGGGGCCCGGGCTTAGTCAAGCTGCAGTAAGGCACCTTTTTCCCGCAACCCCCTTTCTCCTTGCTGAGATGAAATAAAGATTGATTTGATTTGATTTGATTTGATTTCCCACTTCCCCTTCCCCTGACACTGTGTCGTGCTCCCTAATGGCTGCAGAATTAAGCGTCATTTCTACAATAAACACTACTACTACTATGAATAAGTGAATGAATGTATAGATAAATTAATCATTAAATATGCTAATGTCGCCAGCGTTTTCTCCTCATCTGTGTGACGCTGCATGCCTTGCGCGAGTTCTGTCGAACGAGCTCTCTCTCTATCACTGCGGTGTGACAGATGATTCAGCACTGTGCATTCTAAGCTGGTACCTGCGCGTGGAGGATCTTTAATCCTACTGCTCCTGATGTTCTTGTGTGTGTACAGTGTTCATTCATATTAAGGTGAAAGCCTCAGATGCCTCAGCAAACACAAAAACTGACTGTTGGCGTCAACCTGAAGTGACGCAAAATATCATCATCATGCGATGACGTCATCATGTGACGGCATCACGACTCTACAAGTCACCGAAATTATGCGATGTCACACGATGACGTTTTCACACGACTTAGTCACTTGGTGAGGCTGGATGGATCAATTCAATCGACTGACAGGAAGAAGAAGAAGAAGTAGTAGAAGAAGAAGCAGGAGAAGTACGGGACATTGCCAAAGGGATGTTTTTGATGCGGTTTGCAATTACATTCAAGCTTCTAAACGTACTCCATTATAATCTTGACCGCTACAAATATTCGATAAGTGGAATACATATATAAAAATAAAATGCCTTAGAACCCAATAAATATATTCGACCTTGTTCTGATCAGGTTAATTCGGCTGTCTGGTCTACTAGCACAATCGCACAGTTAAAACAGCATTCATTTCATATATTACACAGTATTCTCTTTTATTTATTCATTTGTTCTTTATCATTCAACATAGTTCAAATTATACACTAAATCTAAAACTACCAAATCCTGGCCAATCCCCCAGAGTAGGTACGTGCCATTCTTTGAAGGTTAAAACAAACAAAACAAAAATCTTCCATTCGTCTTAGGCGAATGCGTGAGGGACCACGGGAACATTTTTTTTCCATTCGCGTTTCTTTGCTTTATTTTTTGTTGAATAACAATAGTGTGGTAATTGAATATCGGGTTCTTGAAAAATATCGGGATCGCGAACTGCGCAAAACTATTTTAGCCCTTTGTGTTCCCTGATGCACATTTAAATGCGTGTACACGAACGCTTGTGCGTTCCACGCCTGTCTGAATGTGGGAATGACGTAGCTAAGCTTTTGTAATGTTCCGTATTAATTATTCTAATTTGCCTTCCGCAGGAAGGCTTCCTTAGCACCATGGCGCCGCGAATGAAGCTGCTGCGACCACTCAGTCTGTCTTGTGAGGGAATGGTTTTTTTTTTTTTTACTCGTCAAAATTTAGTCACGACATTCAACTTCAGTTACAGCTCTGCAAGAAGAAACGAGCACAGCTACAGCCAGAGAAAACTACAACAACCATACTAAAATCAACGATTATGATAACGACAGCTGAAGACACCCACCACCATATTCCCGTTAATGTACGGACGCTCTGTATGCGAAAGCTTACATATCGTCCTCCATCGCCAACACACGTTTGCTACTTTTTCCTTTCCGGATAACCATGAATTCGTGGGATGACTACCTGAGACGCCGAGGTGCTGCTTCAGAAACCGAGCGCCGAGCATCTTCGCCTGATATTAGCGCTTCCCACGCTCACATTTACAGTGTCTTCCTTCTTTACTGGCTCCTACGATGGTTTCCTGCTATGCATATTCTACCAGATGTATATATATACCGGCTTCTATACGATGAAAAGAGAAGGTAAATTTGAGTATTCTGCGATAAGGTGAGCGGCTAACCGCATCTATACTTAGAATAAGTATTGTATCACAACTATGTAATATGTAATTGAGGGGGTTTTACCTCTAAACACCACCATATGATTACGAGGGACGCTGTGTAGTAGAGGGCTCCGGAAGTACTGATCGCCTAGTATTCTTTAACGCACACTTAAATCTAGGTGCACAGGCCCAGAACATTTCGCCTCCAGCAAAATGCGGCAGCCGTGGCCGAGATTTGACCCGCATGACCTTCGTGTCAGCAGTCCAGCACGATGACCACTAGACCACTGTGGTGGGCTTCTATCGTAATTATAAGGAAATAAGTAGTAGGCCTATATGAGTACAAGTTAAACAAATATCAACGTGGTCATGAAAAAAAAAAAAAACAGACTTCAATGGCGTTGTCGTTCACGTGAAAGTGTTCACATTCGCACATAACAAATATGTTTAAGGTAGATGGTGGCATAAAGAAAGCGGAAAAGCCAAACAACATCGTCACAAAATGAACTGCGCACCAAACATCCGTGGTTACCAATAACACAAGAATACAACGTCCATATTTTGGTAACTAAATCGAGGAGTGAATTACATGCGCCTACGGGCGCATGTTCATGCACACGATACGCCTGCGCTATCTCTCGGGGGAATGGACCCTATTATTAGGAATTCAGTGTCTAAAAAATCAGGTTCGCAACAATGCGAACAACCACGGCTAAACTTTGGCGTGCCCTTACGTGAGTGGTGATGGTATTTCAAACAGTAGTTCATGCGACGCTCGGACTGACGAAGGTGAGTCTATATTATAAGAAAGCAGGAATTCTATAAGAAAGCAGGAAAGCATCGGCGTTATAGTGAAGGACACTTATTGAACGCTGGTATATTACGTAACGCTAACTGCATTATAAGTGCCAGACTTAATTGAAGCTATAAGGTGCAAATTTAACAGCAGAACGCAGCAGGCAAATGCGGTGCAGATGTATTTAGGCGACAAAGCAGTTATGTCCTTTAAATGACGCACGCCACATAAAGCCGGGAACGCAAGACAGAATACAGATTGTGTTTTAGCCACGTCAGCAATTATAGGAGAAGTGACATTCCTCATCTTGTGATAAAGAAAGCAGCGAGTGGCTATGATGTGGACTGAGCGAGTGAAAGGCAAGTGCCACGCGTCTGACAGTAATAGAAATCTATCTCAAAGACAAGGAAGAATTCACTGGCAGAGGCAGCTTTTACAGACAGAAACATTTTCCCCTTGCGACTTGACTAGACAGCCTGTATTAACATCGATGCATAATTAATAGCTGTCAGACATCCGCTCTTCCCTAAATATCCACTGGAATTCGGGAAATCGAGGCACGTATGGCAAAACCTCGCGAAGAGCATGGTCGCGTAGCATATATAAGAAAGCAAGTGCGCCTTTATGAATTTGAGCCTTTTGTATCCAATTTCTTAGGCGAGAGAACCTCCGATTTTAGCTGTTGTTCAGCTGTGGCATTTTCATTTTTTTCTAAAGCGCAGCAGCGAGTGTTTGATGTGCATGTTTTATTCATTGTGTTAAAAAAAGAAAAAAAAAGGATGACGTTATTAACATACTTGCCTCTGGGATGAAGGAAAGAATTGTAAACTTAAGGGCTCGTTTGCTTTGTTAAACACAGTACTAATGAGAACTAACAGACAAAGATGCCAAGGAAAGTATAGGGGAAGCTATTAGAAGTAATTGTAATGTAAATGTGAAGAAAGGAAAGTGGACGAAAAGATAACTTGCCACCGGCAGGATCCGAACCTGCGACCTTCGAATAACGCGTCCGATGCTCTACCACTGAGCTACGGTGGCGGTCATCTCTCCGTCCACTTTATAGGGTATATATGTGTACTTAAACGTGGGAGCGTCAGTCAGCGCCGCCTGTCGCCATTACGGCGAGTGTGGAACACTCTTTTTTTGCCTGTACGTGATCTTATTACGAGCGGGCAGCTGACTAATAATCCCTCGCATACCACCTGAAGGCATCAAGTCTGCCAGAACGAGACCCTCGTTATGAATGAAGGAAATAATTGTAAACTTAAGGGCTCGTTTGCTTTGTTAAACACAGTACTAATGAGAACTAACAGACAAAGATGCCAAGGAAAGTATAGGGGAAGCTATTTGAAGTCTTTCTATCATTTAAGTTTAAGTTTTTTGCTTACAAATACGACACTCCGTTATTTCTGGCTGGCATTAAATCAGTTATTTATGGAGTTCAATTTTCTGAAGTTAGATTTATACATTCAGAAAGCTTCATTAACGGTGATGGCCATTCTCTCGCTTAGCACTGAATTCTAAGCAATGAAAGAAGCCATGCTATTAGTGACCTGAGCACTGAGTGACTCTCTTCTTTCTCTTCCAAGCACTTCCGTTCGAGCGATCACTTCCGGTTTTCCAAATATCTTAATAAAGCCTTCTGAAAAAATAAAACTGGCACAGAAGTGGTGGCTCTGGTTGAAGTTAAGAGTTAAATTGAATACATATGATATGACAACAGTTATACTCGGGATATATGAGATAGTACCATAAGTTTGCTTTAGATAAGGACCAAGTAATTGTCAGCATAATTAATGAAAATTATTTGGAAGAGCGCACAGAGGAAGCATATGGTTTCCTCGTGAGAAACCCCGATCACTGCGGCACCTGGCGGAGCAGATCTAAACCACGCGCTTCTTTCTGCGTGGCCTCTCCGTCCCTCCTTCCCGCGTCCCACACCAACACAGCGCATGCGCGTCTCCTCTCCCTCTCTCTCTCCTCTCCTACGCTCACCCCTTTCTCTCCACTAGGAATACTCTACTCTACGGAGTGGTGCCCGCGTCCTACACCCCCCACAGCACATGCGCGTCCCCTCCCCCCTCTCTCTCCTCTCCTACGCTCAGCCCCTTTCTCTGCTGTAGGAATCGTCTACTCTACGGAGCGGCGCCTGCGTCCCACAGCGCATGCGCGTCCTCTCCCCCCTCTCTCCTACGCTCAGCCCCTTTCTCTGCTGTAGGAATCCTCTACTCTACGGAGCGGCGCCCACGTCCTACACCCCCCACAGCTTATGCGCGTTCCCTCCCCCCTGTCCTTCTCCTACGCTCCCCCCTTTCTCTCCTCTACACTGTAAGCAAAAACTATCCGAGATTGGGGTTTTTGCGGCTCATGACCTCTGAAAACTCCTTCGCGTTTAAAATTACTACCTCATGTTGGAGTAAAAGGCGGTACATGACATAGTTTTACCACCACCGCTCAGGGACGTAGTAAAAGGATGTCACAATCCAGTTTTACTACGTGGGGAGTTTTCTGTCACGTGACTTTTAACCACAATGTGAGAGTTTATTATCACGTGGCTGGAAGCTGCAGCTGCTTCGGCGGCTTTTTCCCCCCACCGAGTGACGCTCTCAGTTCCAGTGAAGGTATGCGAAGCCCACAAATGCCTTTTTTTTTTTTTTTTTTTTCAGAGATTGGTATGGCATTGTCGCGCTTCGTGGTTGACCCCCAGTGCACGGCCGCTCGATCTCCCCCCTTTGGTGCCCAGTGCATGCACTTTCACTGGAACTGGGTGCTGCTGAAGCAACACGAGCGAGGAAAGCATTCTGTGAACGAAAGGGCGTGCTCGAAGAAAAAAAAACTGCTGGAAAGCCGTCTTGCAGATTTTCGCAAATCGTTGGCGTATGTTGTTTAGTGGCCCTGGAGACTGGCGAGTGTCAGAAGCTCGCGCTGTATGTGTCTCGTTGCGCTGATGGCAAGCTCAACTGGATCTCACGTGTTTCTTCTATCATCGAGCGGCCGTGCGCGTACGAGCGCGAGCCTCCGAACCTGGACGTCGAGGATACCTCGCTTCCGTGCTGAATCGCGAAGAGCTACGAAGAACACTGCCAGCGGTAACAACATCAAGCTGGTGTCATCGTCCGTAGTTGCTTCCTGGAGAGTGACCGGTTACAATTTCGAAGCGATAGGAAAAAGGCTTCGATACGTCGTCGGCACCGAGCCGGCCAGTGTGAGTGCATCGCCGGAGCAGGTGAAACAAGCGTCGCATAGATTTTGTTTCACAGAAAGCAATGTCTGCTGTAGTAAAGTACAGCCGGAATTGTCCGCAGCATGCGCCAACCGTTGTCAAACATCCCGATCGAAGGTGGGCACCGATACAAGGCATACGGAACCAGCTATGGCCACCGTTGAGCACGGAGAAAACCCGGACGGTGAGCCGTCTCGTTGGTTGTGAGTACATCGCTCCGTAAGACGCTGCGAATAGCGGAGACGTATTTTTCATTGCTGTCTAAAATAACGACGACGAAAATTGCACAGGAGGTGCATTCTGTGATCGCCAGCTGTCTTTCATCGCATAGCCGTGCTCCTCGAAAAGGCCTAGCGACGCCGTTGATCTGAAGCCGGTACAGGCGCGGCACCGCTCTTCTTCGCCGGCGTTCCTGAATATGTGCTGCTACTGTGTTTGTGTACTGCCACTCAATGAAAATTATTGAGCTGCCATGGTTTGTGTGCGCTTAGGTATATTTTGTGGAGTTGTGCGTGAGCACTGCTAACGCGTGTGGGCCAACAGGCTGCAGTGCCAGCTAATAATTGGATAATCAAAAAAGGTAAGATCGGGAGGGTTTATGCTAAGAGGTCGCTGTGACTCATGGTGACTTGCAACCCACCTTAAGTTTACGCGTGCGCTATGAAACTTTATTGTTCAAAGATGCCAAAAAGTAGCTCTCCCACCGGCACTACATGGCGGGTCAAATGCGGTGCCTATATATACCGGGTGGTCGAAGTACGGTTGAGTAACGCGAGCGGTCCGTTCAGGTGATGTTTTATTCTGCATTGGTTGTGTGTGTGTGTGTGTGTGTGTGTTTGTGTATATGTTAATCTCTGTATATGTCATCAATTCCGCGTCATTTGATGTTTAATAAATGCGTTGGCTCATGGTCCGATCACAGCCGTCACTTTTCTTTTTTTTTTTTGTACCACTAGAAATAACTCTCAGAAATCACCCTAAAAACCTTGTAACGGCAGTAAAAAATTACTCCAACTATACTCGCTGAAAACCTCGGCGGGGTAAATAATTACTACCGTTTCTACGCTCAAAAACTCGGCTAGCGTGAGAGTAAATTTTTACCTCGACTGGTACGTAGTAAAAAAAAACCCAGAAAAGGTAGTGCGCTAGAGGACAAGCAGTTTACTCCAGTTTTTGGTTTTTTTTCTGGTTATTTTTGTTTAGTGTGTAGGAATCCTCTACCTTACGGAGCGGCGCGCACGGCAGGCGGTGCGACAGCTGCATACTCCGCTGGGGGGCGCCGCGGTAGTTCCGCGGTATCAAAATGACGGAGCACACGCGCCTCATTCTCTCTCCTGTGCAGCGCCGCGATGAGCGCTCGGGCCGCTGCTGCGAAACGGGAGCGGCCACGTTTCTCCCGCTCAAGCTAACCATCTCCCCCGCTGCTTCGCATCCACACATGGTTCCCTTTAGCGGGAGATGGGGAATTTTTTTTCGTTTGCAGTTATTTTTGCGCAGTTAACTATTGTTCTGTTGTAATTCTTGTCGCTTTGGAGACACGCTAAGTCGGTATGCAAGATTAAAGCTACTAAAGTGTATTTGTTGCCCTCTGTTTATAAATTTCGCAAGTTATCAGGCACGTTGCCACTTAAAGATCACAGAGTTGCACTATTCGTATTACTGTCTTTATTGACTTGATACAATGAAAGATGTTTGTGCCATTCGTATGGCACCAGGAATTTCTCGAAGGTAATCTAACGAAAGTGTTTCCACGAAACTACGCAAATTGTCTATCAGCGACGTCGAACGTAAATATAGAGTACGTGAGCGCATTGGTACGCGGTTTTGTGCTCAAGTCCAGGAGAGATAAACGTATACACGACTGCATGCATGAGGACACATTTTAAATGACCCGTTAATTAGCAAAAATGCACATTTTTGTAGGCAACATCACGAAAAAGAGTGGGCGAGCAAACACTGACACAGCGGAAGAGAACGAGAACGAAGTTTTTTTTTTTTTGCCGACTCGTCCACTTTCGCGTCTAGCAAGTCTGCCATATTCTCGCACGAGGAGCTGCATCTTTGCTGACACAGGAGACTGCATAATATGCCGCCTCTTACGGAGAGACGACAAAAATGCGGAGTCCTCCGAACCTTCCACCGAGCTCTATCCGCACAACACGGGGCTTCAGGCCTGATGTATTATGCTAAGCAGAGTCAGCACTGCTTTTTTTGTAGTGGAGTGAGTGACATAGAATGCGCTGAGGTGAATTTATTGCCTGTTATGTTGCTTCTCTGGAGTTACTTCTCATGCATCTTGTGGCTGTATAGTTTCCATAAGAATATTTACTATTTCACCCCACTTTTCTATGCTGTCGCCTGCATTGGCGAGTAGACAGTTGTTTCTCTCCGCTGGGCAAATGCGGCTTGGTGATAAACCTGAATACACAAGAGTTTCAAAGAAGGTAAGAAAATGCTCGTTTCGTTTAAATAGTTTGTACTGTCTGCTTGTATATACTGCGCGCGGAGAAAGAAAATCTGCATAATGGTAAACTTGAACAACTCGGTATGCGCTGGTAACGTTAGGGAGATTTCGATGCGTAGAGTCTCGAGAGGTGTACTACTAGGCCGTTACGGCACCGTACTCTGGATGATTTTCGCCTCGCATTCATTTCCGCATTTCTGTGCTGAACGGGCCTCATGGTGCTCTTTGAAGGAACGTGATTAAGGTGAGTGGTATGATTTTAATGAAAATACACACATCGTTTACATTCTGGCATATAGGTGACTGATGCCCATTTAACCATAAAACCTAGAAACGCAAAATTGTGCTGACATAAGTTAATGTAACAACTAATGTTTTATTACTTTTTACAACATCAAGCTAGGTGTCGGCACTTCGAGGGAGAGGGCCGGAAACCCCCTGCAGGCCGCGATCCTTCCTAATACAAGCACCTGCTAACCTCGCTTTTCGTACCAGATTTCGCTGGCCTGCCCCTGGGCATGCGGGACATTTTAATATCTGTTGGTGTGTTGTTCATTTAAGCAGAGCCATGGTGTAAATTTTGCTTAGTTTCTAGCTGTAGAGCATTTACGTAATCATTTTACTAAACCTTCGCTTCGGACAGACTCCAGTTTTTGCGTTGAATCCATGTTGTTTTCTCATAGTTCTCGTAAAACGCTGGCGTTACCTTTGTACAGAGAACGTTCTCTTGCAAGTCTTAAGTATACAACGTGCGCGCCCAAAGTTCTACACTGGCGAGCACGGAAAGGGAGGTAGTTTTGCTACGAGCGCGCGTTGCGAAAAGCGACAAGCGCCTGCAAAAGTGATCCGCGTCCGGGCTTTGCCACTGCTGGCGACACTTCGGGACGAGGCATCTCTGCTCGTTGACACCAGCGAGTCCAGCCTCTCGTCTTCGCTCTCGTAGGCAAGCAGTCCCTCTCTCTCTCGTGTCCTTATCACGGAGTCCGCAGGCCATCGCGGCAACCCTGTGTTCCACCATTGTTGTCAACAACGAACCACGGGCCTCCACACAGACGACACCCAGCGTCACTGCGGCGCATGCGGTTTTTACGTGGGTCCGTTTCGGCGAAAGGAGCAATTTGCGGAGAGTATTTTTATTTTAACAGCAGAGCTGTTCTAAGACGAGCCTGCGTAGTCTGCATGTCTTTCCGGTGTCGCGCAGGTCATGTGACCAGAGGGGGGAATGAAAGAAGGAATAAATAACACGAAATGATGGTGATACTGAATGCGCCATTCGGCTACTGTTTCCTCATTGATCACGACTGCGCCAGACGAGTCGTCAGGCTCCTCGAAAACGACTGACACCAATCAAGAACGTCACGCGTAAAATTCAGCAGTGCGGTTAATTCCTACACGTCTTTTACTGAGAAATCAATGACCATTTGTACGGGCACTGAGAAGTGGGCCGAACTCCTGAAGATATTGTGCGAGATAGCCTGATTTAATCAGGATGGCGACATAACAGATGCAGTCATGACGAAGTCAGAGGAGGCACGACAGTCACAATTCTCTGTCCGTCATTTAACAACAGTAAAAACCATGCTCGCGAGAGAAACTAGGACAATTATTGCTGAGGGGTGATTACAAGATACATGAGTAGGCTGTATGTTAATGCTACACTGATACGATGCAAACCTGCAATGAAGCGATCACAAAGCACAGGAAAAGATTATTGTGGTGATGTGGTTGAAATCTTGGAACGATAACGAAAATAGCAGGCAAAAGAGACAACTCGAGGTAGGCTGGAGGCGCTATGGCTACCAACCTCTCTACCAACTTTCTCAGGTATTCGCGCAGCCACCTCGCGTATTTGGACTACGACAGCTCCAATATCCAACCAAATTTCTCAACCTGGAAGATTACGACTAGCTAAAAGATTCTTTAGTGATCTACACTCCAGTCCAGTGTTTCGCTCGGTGGTAGCAAATTGCATTGCTACCACCGAGTAGCAATGCAATTTGCTCAATATTCGAGCGATACGAACAAAATAAAAGGCCAGGGTAAGGCGGCGGCTTGTAGTGATAAGAAATTATCAAACAAGGACTTTTACTCGAACCATTTCCGCAAGCAGCCTCGCCTTCATCAGGACAGTGTCCTTGACGAAGACAAGTACTCTTGTCTAAACGTCGGCTCCAGCGACATTACCTGTTCAACGGTTTTTGGTCATAATCGAACAAGACACGCACAACGATAATGCTTGCATACTTAATGCTCTTTAGTCACCCTTGTTTGTCCCTTTGCTGCCCCCTTTGTATAAATAGGTACCCACTGGAGAGGCAAAAGCTCACCTGGCCTAATGGTAAAATGAAATACGGGCTAAACATAAAGAAATACGATATACACAGTGCATCAAAAAAGAAAACATTATTTAGCAATACGTATAAGTAATACAGATATAAGCAACACAGCCAAACCCAAGGACAATCTACCCCTAACTATACATAAAAGACACCATAAGGAGAAAATAAATGGCAAGAAACAAATAACAGAAGCTCCTTTATATAGTTAGGGTTTCACCGGGGCCTGCCGAGAACAGGGCACTTGTGATTAACGTCCAAGCATTAGAAGCACCGTTACTACAAGATACATCATCTCAGCTCTGCCTCATTTTGAGTGAAACCACACCATACCTGCGGGCATTTCCTGCCGCTGAATTACAGCTCTATGTACTTACACGCGAGGACAGAAAAGGTAAACAACAAAATAAAGCACGGACATCTAGGAGCCGCTTTTTTTCTCTCTCTCTCTGAAAGTTCCCCACAGGCATAACACACTACAGCATAGCACAAAAGCACGAAGGAGGAGTGGAATGATCTCGCAGCTGCCGGAAACCATTAATATTCATGTCAGCCAGATCACTCTACATATTTACCATGACATTTTGTTTCGTGCAAGGGTAGTTGCGCCCAGCTGTTACCATGACAAGCTTCCTTTAGAATACGGCAAAGCGCTGTTAGTGTAGTAGTGGTTTGAGGATAAAAAAGACGCGAATTTCGGCAACCCATGAGGGAGCCCGCTGTTAGTTTTCACTTTATCATTCGCACCAACATTTGCCTCGCCTTTTATTCATTTATGGACACTCTCAGCGGGTTCTTGCCGTCGCCATCATTCTCCGCTTATGTATATGTATGTATATTTATACAAATGCCACAAAGTAAAATAATTCCGAAGAAAAATCGTGGCCTTCCATTTTCCTCTGGTTAACAGCCTTTTATTTTGTTCTTGTTAACTTTTTGTCCTGTCATATGCTTTGATTGCTGGGTAGTTAAATGTCGATGTTTGTGCGGTGTTGTGGCCTTTTGTATTTTTTTTAAACCATATGCGCGCAATGTACGCTCTGTAGACGGTAATGCGCACAGATGTTTCGCACCTGCGCTTCGACTAGGGACTACGGCGAGCCTCGACGACAACGGTTTTCGTGAGATCCTAATGAGCTTTGCCCCTAAAATATTCTCACGCGCGGGGGGATTCGAACCTGAGACACCTCGCTCCGCTGCACGTCGCGTTATACAGCTCGGCAACAGAACATATGTCCTTCAACATGCTAACGGCGAGGTATTTAAATATACCATTTACCGCTGGCGGTAGACAGAGCCCGGAGGTGCTTAAGAATGTAACTTGGCTTACTGCAGCAGCCGCGTTTGCGAAAGGAGCGAGCTGCTGGCTAGAAGAGCCAAAGTGCGGGCTAGGTGGCTGTGCATAGTCGACATTTGCAGCGCGCTGCTCAAACACAAAGTAACAACTGTGACAGTTGCTAGTTTGTGCTCCGGTGTATACCTATGAGTGATTTTCGTGTGTTCTTTGTGCTTGAGCAGTGCGCTGCAAGTTTCGAACTACTTGACGTTCTTCGCATGACATTCCAATTTGTTGCTATCGCGTTCATTGCTTCGCCCCTGAGGCGAAACTATTCCTTTTTTTTCATGTTATGAGTTCTTATCCTCTGCTTTGTAGCTGTCTTATAGTTGGACGTTTCAAATTAATGTTAGGAAAGTCAAACATCATTGGCGTGCACTAATTACACATGTCAGGGGAGCTTGTTGAGGAGAGATGACAAACGGTATCTATCTATCTATCTATCTATCTATCTATCTATCTATCTATCTATCTATCTATCTATCTATCTATCTATCTATCTATCTATCTATCTATCTATCTATCTATCTATCTATCTATCTATCTATCTATCTATCTATCTATCTATCTATCTATCTATCTATCTATCTATCTATCTATCTATCTATCTATCTATCTATCTATCTATCTATCTATCTATCTATCTATCTATCTATCTATCTATATACATCCGGGTGTTCTCGTGGTCGCCTCCTCAACTTGGCATGTACAAAAAATTGGCATAGGCGGACATCAGTGTACGATGAACATGATGAATAGAGCGACATGGTTGCCGCGTGCGTCATTACACAGTTTGCTCGAGTCACGTGTAGCGCATACACGCGTATACCACAGCCCGTGGCATGATCGTATGCACTATACCTGGTTCACAGTGTAAAACAACCCAGGAAGAGTTATAAGAGTTGGTGAGAATTTGATGAGCTACACTATTACAATAATTTTTGTGGTTTGACGTGCCAAAACCGCGAAATGATTATGGGGCACGCCGCAATGAAGGGCTCCGGAAATTTCCATCCCTAGGCTTTCTTTAACGCGCACCTAAATACAGGTACGCGGGCATCTAGCACTTTCTCCTCAATCGAAAACGCGACCGCCACGGCCGGCATCGAACACACGGCCTTCGGATCAGCAGCCGTGCACCGTAACCACCGTACTACCACGGCGGCTCCCACTGCGTAAGTAAAGAACCCGAAAAAAGAGCGCTACGGGTTAGCGTAACCGAATAAGTCTGCTGCAGCTCTTCGGCGAGAGGCAAGCCCTGAAAAACTGGGCCGCTCACCGAAAGGAGGCGACTCCCAAAAACGGAGACGTACCGTGCGAGCGGTGAATGTCTCATTCCCGGGCAGATTAAACCCCTGCGCTCTTTGCCATTTTTGCGCCTCGTAAGCGCTTGGAGAACGAGAGGCACGAGTCCCTATGGGAAAGCTGCATTCTCTGCTGCCGTTGTGGCAACGCGAGGAACGTTGGCCTGCGGGAAATGGCACTTAATTGTGGCGCTCGGCCCGCAGGGAGCACCACGATTGCGTTTTATTCTTGTAGTTTACTTTCTATCCGTATACTGGAAGTAGGAGTGTAACAATCAGTCGGGGTGCTTCGCGAATGCCTTTTTACCGCGCTGTCAAGTGCGCACCAAAATAAGGAGCCCGTAAATCATTTGATGCTACGGATAAGAGGCAGACATGTGAATTGGCTGATCCATTGTTGAGATTAAGATTTAGAGCTTTGCGAAGGATAAAAAAACAATAAACAGGCGAACTGGTCACATCCTTCTCACAAAGGCCTGCCTTTGCTTCTGAGCTGTCCTGGATTAATGATGCGAAATAAACAGTTCTTAGAATGCAGCATAATGGTTCCTGAGCAGCAATTATCTTTAAAAAGCTACGTGGCCATATCCTTGCACTGTAGACAATGGCACAGCAGGTCTAACTGTGCAAAGGTACGGGGTCGACTTTTCTCCCCTGTTGGATTATTAGGAGCACATCTTCATAAGCAAACCTTTGTTGTAGCACAAGAATTGAAACTGCAAAGAGAGCCTCGGTGAGCAACACACGATGCGCACTCCCCGATATTCGGATCGGTCAAAAATCAGAAGCTCGTCCTCGGGCTTTGAATGAAAATCACTCGAAAACGGGCACCGCTAAAGAAAGCCCCCCCCCCCCCCCCCCCCCAAAAAAAAAAAAAAAATCGAGCAAAAGTGACATCATGGGCAAATGTTTTCAATGTTATTGGAAATTTCCCACAAAAGCCATGCGAGTAACGAATAAAGTTTCCCGGAGAGACTATGTCAGGGAGTCTGTGGGGATTCCGGTGAGACCAGAAAAAAAATGGACCTGACTCAGAGACAAATCTCTATCCTTCGAGAGATGTCAGGGGGGAGCAAGAAAGATGACAGGGTGGACAGAGATCGCAACGAGCGATATGGTGCGTGCGACAAATCTTGCCGCTCCAGGGACCCAGGATTGCATCGACTGTGATGTTAGTGGGTGGACCTTTCTTTCATACTTGTTTACTTGTTTTAAGTAATGTATATTCAGATAATGAACCCAAAGCAAAATGTGAAAATGCAGTCGGCATTCCTTGAAGCGACCTACAGAGTGTCGGCATATACTTCGTTTGTTCTTCTTTGTGTGTTATTTTTCTTTCTTCAGCCATGCCTTCGATCTCACCCGTTCTGTGTATTGTGACGTCCCCGCAAACACGGACTGGACCCCGGGCCTCTCAGGATGTTTACGTCCATTTCTTCAACCGAAGCCTCGGCAAAAAGAAGAACCCCGGGGTAACGAATGCTCATTTCGAAGCGGAGTTCCTGGAAGAATTCTGTCGGCGGTCCTCGCGGGCCCACCGCGCAAACACCAGGATCGGGTGACAGCTTCTCTTGTGTACGGCCACAGCAGCGGCCAGGCGCCGCGCGCGCCCTTCAGTTTTATGGCGCGGGGGGCAGCGGGACGCCTTTTGTTGGTCCCATTCATGCGACTCCGCTGTGGCCCCAGAGACGTGCCGGGCCTGACATTCCGTCAGCCTCCGCGGCTCCCGGGCTTATTATCGCGTTTTACGCGGATGCCCGCCCGTGGCGTTCCAGGAAGAGGAGGCGGCAGCTGCGGAGAATTGCGCGGGAGACACCGGGTTGGAGGCGTCGAAACCCGACCTGGACATCGGGTCGTCAGGCACCGGAAACTGGGGCAATGGGGGGCGGCCAGAGGCTTTTCAGCGCAGCGCTCGAAACACTGCGCGTCGACCATTAGAGACAGAACGCTTTGTCCGAATGTTGGAATTCCTGGTCGCCCATAATTCACGCGTCGTCGGACAGCTCGCCCGTTTCCCTCTCAAGATTTCGAGCTTGTATATTTTTGCTTGCTCTACTTTGCTTGAGAGAGGGCTTTCCATTGGTGTGGGCTGCGGGGGGCAGTCGTCGAGTCTGACACACACCGACCGACAGGGGAAATATGTCTAATAAACCATGGCAATTGGTTAGGTGCCACGGAAGGGCGGAGCCGGAACCCGAGAAAAGCGGCCGCGGGACAACGATGAGGGAGAAAAAAGGAGAGATCAAGAGAGTCGCGGGGAGCTCGATGTTTTTTGGGTGGCTTGAGAGGGATCCCCTGGGGAAGTTCGGTCGCTGGAAGCCCCGAGAAATGAATTTTTAGGCGCCCGATACACAAAGAAGTTCGCCGCGACAACCCAGGAGACGAGTTGGACAGCGACCCCGGGAACCAACCCCGAGCCCCGACTTGAAGTCAGCTCCAAGGCCTCCGACAACATGGACGTTTCGTGAGACGAACTTCATCTCTTTTATTTAGACGAGCTTTGCGGGAAGGGAGGCGGCGCATTGAGACATTGCGGCAGTCATACGAATAAGGCATGCGCATACAGTACACTCGTCATTCTATCCCAGCGGTAGCGCGTCGCCGAAAAGTACCAATCTTCGATTAACTCAGACATCAAGTCCACCAAGAAGCAGTTCGATTTCGCATATCGGCCGCGCACAACACACTTGGAGCTCCGGG
>JALIZH010024578.1:0-19700 GCA_030522465.1 Rhipicephalus appendiculatus
CGCTGTTCCGTTCTTTATCGAAATGACATTTGCACACTGGTCGGTTTGGCCGTTGCACTCTCTCTCTCATTCTGGGTAAGGTGGCTATTTGGGCAAGTTGGTAAATCTTCATCTTAGCACAGCGCACACACACGAACATAAAAAGAATAAGGGAAGAACCGACGACACGAGCGCTGACTATCAACTGAAATTTTTATTCACCGAACACATATAAATATAAACATTGAACAGCGTAACATGATGCAACATGTGCGTATCAAGGATGCACTTTTATGACAGTATGACAGCTTGGCAAACACTTCACACATCCTAAGTGGCATCTAAAAAACTAATCTCCTTTTTCCAGAAGATTAAGTGAGGCCTGGCTAATACAACCCTTTCCCCATTTCTTGATGTGGAATGCTTCGATAATTTCCCTGACGGTGCGATCTTGATGTCTGTATATGACACTTGTGTCTTTGAGGACAGGATAACAATTGCACTTACTACAATGTGCAGCCAAGTGGGCATGCTAGATCGCTCGTGTCGTCGGTTCTTCCTTATTCTTTTCGTGTTCGTGTGTGTGCGCTGTGCTACGATGCTCATTCTAGGATTCCACTGCACCGGGCCGATGGGCCTTTCCGGAGCCTCTTTCGAAGCAAGAGTGCAGCGGCACCCTACCATACCAATTAGTGATCAACTATGATGTAAAGGGGGGTGAGAAATACCTACATCAGGTAAGCGCGATAGACACTTCGACGATAAGCTCTTGGATGAAAGACCGCCCTATTTCCATCACCATCGACGATTCGCCGAAACTCCGCGGACGTACGGCTGTGATGGTGTTTGCTACTTTCTACGCGTTGAGCTTCCTGGACGCAGGGCCCTCACGATCCAAGTATTTAGTGCAGCTCTCATGTAGATAGAAACCGCTATCTACAATGTTGAAAAGGCAGTAGCCGACGTAGCTGTGTTCCGCTCCTATTCAAAGATAAGAATCATCAATGCTCCGGCAATGCTGCCTCATAACGTAGGCGTTCAGTTTCATTATGTGTAGTGACCGTCCCCTGAACGCTGTTTTTGGGCTAAATGAGCACGGCGGCTTTCATTTTCCTTCGAGCCTTCGTCATCCTTCAGAACGGCCCTGATTATTGAAACGTGGGTTAGGAATTCAATTTTCTCGAAGTCAGAATGTTCCTGAAATGCGCAATTCCAGATGTCGACATTACGCATTGTCCTGCAAAGTGCACTTATACACTTGTTACACGGGCACTTGGAACGGCCGTTAAAGAAAACGGTCGTTGCCCTTAACGGCCATTAGGCGGAGTTGGGCGCCAGCACGAGCGCCGTTGGAAACCCAACGGGCGATCGACACCAGCAAAGCTCGTCGGTCACCGCTGCCGATCCTTTCCCCTCGTTTCGTAGTCGGTTGGGCAAGATGGCAGCCAGAAGTAGCATTGTCTCCGCACTGCACAGGAGCCCTCTGCAAAAAAAAAAAAAAAAAAAAAAAAAAAAAAAAAAAAAAAAAAAAAAAGGCCTTCTTGTGGAAACTCTCGCTAAAGCGTTTGCTAATCAACTTGTGAGAGGACCGCCTGTCCCAATTCCGGGCTCTCAAACATAACGCGCCCGTATTCGCCTCGTGCGCCACCGACGGCGGCGCTGTGAACGACGCTCTGTTGACGCAATAGGGGGAGATTCGGCTTTTGGCGTCTGTTAGGCTATACCTAAAACAGCTGCATTTTCGTTAAAATTCCCTCGCGTCACACGGCCGTTCCTCGAGTGCTAGCTGTATCTTCTTCTAGGGATAGTTATTTAGATGGCAGCCAGCATTACAGGAGGCTCACAAACATTAACATTTAACGTATACACACAGCCGTCGCAGGTCAAGGATCATGACCCCCAGTTAGTAGTGTAACTCACTGGGCTGAATGGCGTTGAAATAGCTTACGTGATAGCGCAAACGTCCCGCCAAGATAGTTAACGAGATTCTACGCTGCTTTGTAAGCGATGCGCGATGAACTTTACGGCTTATTCGAAAAATTTAGCTTCCGGTTAACACTTCACCAACCAGCGGGTTATTGCAGAAAACTAGCGTAGATTCGGGCGCGATGGATGCACATTTAAACTTGTTACACATACTATGGGCTCCGAATGAAACGCCGCAGTGGTGCGCGGGGTACAGTTCGTACCCTTATGATAAGAGGTACACTCCTGCAGATTGCGCCTCGTAAGCAACAGTGATGTTTTCGATCGCGCAGTGCTGCCTAATCGTTGGTGCCTGTGAATGGTTATGACAGGTCGGCGCGTACTGAACAGTTCTTAATGCTTGGCCAACGTGATCTGCTGTTCGTGTTTCATTTGACACCGATAGTACAGCTTCGTAAAGGAGTAGGTAAAATCGGCGAAAAGGTTCAGGAAGAGGAGAAAGAGAGCTCTTTTCCAGCATTCTACTAGCCCCTTTGGCTGGCCATTGCTATTCTTTACCTTGCTGTAACAATATTGAATATATTAAGGCGAACGCCTTAGATTACTCATCAAACGCGAAAACTTACCGTCGGCGTCCCGCGTCGGCAGCCTCAACTCAAGTGAGGCAAATAAAATCACATGATGAAGTCGCATAACGTGAAGTCGTCACATGATATTACCACGCGTGTTATTTTGACGTGCTCGGTTTAAACTAGCAGAGACTGTGAGCAATGCTCAGCGCAGATCGCGCCTCACTATTCGAGAAGCTTCACGTTTGTAGAAGATCGTTTTGTTAAGATTATTGCAGAGCTTGCGCGACCACCAGTGATAAAGCTGGAAAGTTCTACGCGTGATGTATAAAAGACGGCGCGTCCCAACGATCAGCAGATTATCGACGGCCGACGCTCTGTTCGCCGCTATCATTGTACAGTGTGTTTCGCTGTAGCCTGACTTCCCTTTTCCCGGCCACAAGTTCGGCTCAATAAAAGAGCTTCATCTTGGACACGCCGCCTGCTGCCTTGTTCCACGTCACGACCACGTGACAATATCGTCACTTTGCATTGCCTCTGTGATCGGCCCACCAATCACCGAGACAGTGCAAAACTAGGGCAGGTGTAGAAAGCTCGCAACGCCTCCGATCCTGGAGGCAGTGAAAAACCACGCTAGGTCTACAAGGCATAGAGTTTCCAGGGGACTCTGGCGCTGCGATCGTCCAGCCACCATGGGAATCATGAATAGTACACAAATTCGCCTAGTCTTCGTGCTTGCGGCTTCAAACGCACTTGGGGCTTTGTTTATTGATGCGTTTTGGTTCTGTTTCGGATGAAAGAATGGACCGTTGTGAACATCGTGAGCCGATTTGAATTCGTGAGCCTCAAAAGGTCAAGGTGGTGAAGCGTAACTGCTAAACCTTTGCTGAACTTCGTATTGCGGCAAAGCGGATTCAGGCCACACGCAGCCAAAAGAACGAAGACTAGGCAAGACTAGGCAAATTTGTGTACTACCCATATTTCCCATGCTGGCTGAAGCACCGTGCGTTGCAGCTCCCATAGACACTAGCGCCAGAGTTCCCTCTAGTGTATTTATAGGAAACTCTATGTGCTACAAGGCATTCGGAGTGGGGCGGGGGGGGGGCACTATATGGACTGAAGAAAAAGAACATGACTCGCCTGCGAATGATCTCAGGCGAATGCCATAAGGGACTCTGTGAGTCTTCTTAATACAATGATCGCACTCCGTCTTTTCAGAAGTCGACCGGTGAGAGTGACTTACACCATATTGTTGCAAATACATCTTGCGACTTTGCGATGCGAAAGCTTTGTATTTATCTACGTTAGTATAATTACACTAATTCTGTCCAGCATACTTTCAGACGACCGGCAACGAGCAGGCAAACGTATTTTATGAACGTAGGTATTGAAAGATGTGGCAAAAATAATAAAACATAACACCGCACAACCAGCCAATATTTCATATCACCGTCGTGCATCCTCTTTTTCCTCGTGCTCTCAACCTTTTTACTTATTGGTTAAATTTTAAGTACTTACGACGCTCTTACACAGAAGCTGCTGAAAACTTGGATGTAATCAAAGGTTATTGCTTGTAACCAACACTTAATTTATTTGAATGACGTCACACGTCGTTTGTCATGCGCCTAAAACTCCGAACAACGGAAATGAGCCGAAGGAGCAGACTTGGCAACCGAGCACGCGCAGTACGCGATACACATACATTGCTCTATAATACGGACACGGAAGCCAAAGTCCGAACGAGGAAAGCAGGAATCGAAAATGGGCCAGAAAGTCATTTTGAGTGCGCCACGGCCATAGAACAGTCACGGAAAGAAATCATCGCCATACATGCAGATGCACATATTGATGGCTAGCAGGCGACACCAGGAGCAGTCGACACTGAACGTGCTTCTGACGGCAACTTCGCTCGCTTTCACGGGGTATTTTGTTTGAGCATTCAGTACAAGTTGTTTTATGAACTTGCCCACAATTGCTTCAATGATTCGAGCAGGACAGATTGGCCGGCAGCGTCGAGCAGCCTTTACCTAGATAGCGCGCGCGCGGCACCCGAGTCCTCCCCCTGACGGCACACGCGAGAGGGCGCCACTCAAAGATCTCGGGTAGAGTGCCTCGATGCGCGCGTCCCCGTTTAGAGTGTGGCCATTCTTTGAAAGGGTCGACGCCGCCTCGCCTCGCGCGTCCGCCATGTTTTACCCCACGCCGTGCTCTTTTTAAGTGCTGGACACATGGTGCGAATTCGGACGCGATTTGCCGTACGGCTGTTCGTGCCAACAGCCGCATCCGACAGCCGTCCAACAGGTTCCAACAGCATGCGGCGCCGATTCGCACGCCGCGCGGGCATCCAACTTGCTGAATGTTGCCGCGCGGCTACCGCTCCGGTCGGGTGGCCGCAGCCAATGGCAGCGCGGGAGCTCGACTAGGGGCGCCACTGGTGGCGCCCGTGCCAACCTGTGCCACTGGTTCGTTCCTCGCCGCTGCGATGGCTCAGATCGTCCTGGTATTTGTGGATATCGCCGTTGTCGGTGGCATGAAAAACATTGGATAAACTGTTTCTGACGTGAAATACCTCATGATTGAATAAAGTGATGCTTGCAGTGTGCCATTTCTTCAAGGCGACGTCCGTTTCCGAACCACCAACGAGATATTGAGCCGTGATGGAAGGCCGTTTCACAGGTAAACATTGACACCGGCCGCCTCGGCGAACCGGCTCGCTTCGTTCCCACCCTTGCTCTTCACATCGAGGCCGTCGATAACACCAATTGCGCGTGTAAACGCGTCATATAAGAGCACAAGCTTTTATCGTGTTGGCAAAGATAAGCGCTCGACAATCAGCTCGCGTTTGAACTCGAGCGGCGCTCCCGAGAGCGTCCGCCTAGCTAGGCCTACGCTCGTAGTCGGGAGTGAATGTGAGCTGTTGCGATGAGTGTAGCTCGCGAAGGCGTAGCTTTGTTGGCAATGTTCTTAGACAACGAAGCATGGCTGTGTGAGGTTGTTTGTTTTGTACTAAATGCAGAGGATACGATGTTTTCCGACCGTGCAAGCTGAGGTGCCGTGTGTGGGCGGAGCCTGCGCGCTGATTGCTCGTTCGCCCCATGTGTCGTGAATCGTCGTACGCCGCGTGCGGCGCCGCAGGTCGGATCGGATGCCGAATCGCACCATGTGTCCAGCGCTTAAGCGTGCACGCGGCGCCTGCCGCCTTGTCGCCCGTCTGATTCGTCGCGAGTCCCGCAAGATGACCGGATGTTGCGTGCCACAGTGCACGAACCATTCTAGGAATGGATGAAAGATGTTTGTTTTCTTTGAATACTTTTATGGACAATGATAATAGAGCGTGACAAGTGGCAGCCGACGAGTGCCTCTCGTCTATGGAGCCTGAGTATTGCAAGCACGTCGGGTACTTTTGGGATGATTTTTAAAACGGCGTGTATATTACTAGCAACGCCATTACAAGTTATCTGTGTGGTTCTGCGTGTTGGTGCCTCGAACGTTGAGAACCGTTCTCATAAATTTGGCGTTGTTTTCCGGGTGTGCTTGGAAATCGTACTTTCGCTGTCGCGGGCATCTCCTTCTTCTTCTTTTTTTTTTTGATGCATGAACGTGTGATTACCAATATTGTCGCGTCTGTAATGAACTGCAACTATTCACTCCGAGTTGTGTTTTCTTGCGGAACAAGAAAGACAAATAGAAAAAAAATTTTTTTTTCGTTATCCGGTGGAACAATTTTCCAGAATTACCTCCCTGAAGGAACGCTTTTTGTGTACCATACACGGTCATTAATTTCAACGCGCAATTGCGGCGCTGAAAAAAATGGCTGCAGATCCACAAAGTGAATGCTTATGACGGAGCGAAGCTAGGTCCTAAGGTGCATGTCTACGTTGAAGTCGCCGACTAGTATAAAGGACGCACAGATATGGACAGACGCACGCACAGATGGACGGACGGACGTATCCACGGACGTACGGAGGGATGGACGCACGGATAGATACACGGACGGATGGACGCACGCACGGACGGACAGATGGACGGACGGGAGGACGGACAGATACGCGGATGGACGCCCGGACGGATGGACGGATATATGCACCGACGGATGGACAGAGTACGGTCTATTTTTAAATCATATGCGCGCTATGAATGCTCTTTGTATGGTATATGTAACAGCCAGGCGCGTAGCCAGGAATTTTTTTCGGGGAGGGGGGGGGGGGGGAGGGGCACTTGCAAAAAACACCCATTTTCACTATTTTATTTATTTTCGGTAAAACACCCCCCCCTCCATGAGAATTTCGGGGGGAGGGGGGACCTAGCCCCTGGCTACGGGCCTGGTAACAGCTGTTTTTCGGTCCGACGGTGACAACGGACATCGTGAGAGCCTAAGGAGCTTCGCTCCTAAAAACTGAAGCATCACAGAGTAGAGTCGTTCCCGCTGCGATCGCTAAACGACATTGTGATGCTTACCGCATTTTCGCTTGTATTTTCTCGAAATGGGAAATACAGCCGTATTTTAAATAGGCATTCAATAGGAGGACACGAGGACGAATATATCCGGCAATCGGTCACATAAAACAGTAGCCTCAGAACCTGCGCGCGAATTCTATTCGCTTTAAGATTTAGCTAAACAGCGAATAATTTAAATCTTAGGGTTCTCACGTCAGCAAATTTATCACTGCCGATGCATGTTGGGAAATGCTGTGAGTATGCGGTGTAAAAATAAATAAATAAATAAATAAATAAATAAACGAACATATACACCCGCAAAGCATAAAAGTGAATAGTGATGCCTCCAGCTCTCAGTGATCCAAAGCAGCTGTGCACCACTCAGCCGCAGCCAGCGGCCGCGCCGGCGGTGACAGTCATTACGTCCTGCAACACCTTTAGGCGCGAAACATTCGATTACTTGCTGTGATACGTGCCTACAAATCTATAACTAGCAACATCCGTGGATGATTATGCGTTTGCGAAGGCAAGTCCAGCCCAAAGTGTGTTTACTCGTGAGCAAAAGGCTGCGAATACGCGCGCTGGCAGTACGCGCAATGACGATTGGGATCAGTAATGGCGACCGCTGTAGCAGACGACGCGCTTGTCTCCACCCTGAACGGAGCGGAGGCGAACGAGTGCATCGAGGCACTCTAATCTCGGGACGAATACGTACGGATGGCAGCACTGTTCAGCGTATGGCGGGGTTCGCCATACGCTTTGTCCAGGATTTGTGTTAACGACTTCAACTACCACAAAGGCTTTAATTACGATCATTGAAGTTCGTAGGCGGGATAGAGATATGTCACTAGGATAAACGTAGGTGCGTCCACATTAAACGCTGCTATAGCCGCCAAACACAAACAGGCATTGTTCAAGCTCTCATTTATCAATATGCAATGAACAGTGAACGACTTTTACAGCGAGCGCTGTTATGAGATCATAACAAGGGTTCCGTAGTTGTCAGCCGCCGCCGCCGGTGTCCGTAACCGCTATCGCACGAAATAAGAAAAAAAAAGTTAAAGAAAAAATGTTTAGGATGGAACGGGGTTCGAACCTGGGTCCGCTCCGTGTCAGCCCAGTGTTCTACCACTGAGCCATGCCTGTGCTCGAAACCCCCTACCCACAAAAAACCCTATACAAGCATTATGTCGGGAAGGAACGGCGTTAACATGCGCAATATAATGTGGTAGAAGAGTAAAACAACAACCAGGTGTCAGAGAATGCGAATTGTGTAACTAGGCGTCACAAAATATGAATTGCATTACGAGAGGGTCGTTGAATGCTTCCAACCCATTACAAAGGGCTCAGCCATAATTCTTCGTCGTCATCAGCCACCGAATCAATTAATGGAGTAGTGGGTACCTTGCAAGCGTACTTGAATTAGTAGCCCCAAGATAGATTCCAACGGGTTTTAGAAATCGCGCTCTCCCAGCTTTCGCTGTGACTGTGCTGCGCGTTCCACGCAGGCCTGGCGGTTATTTTTTTTTTTTTTTTGTAAAGACAGGTTTCAGTTTCCTGTTTTAGGGGTTGCCTATGACCGAGGGCTCAGCCATTTTTTTTTTTTTTGGCATTGTCGGTAAAACGCATACGTATGACTTTAAATTTCCGAGCTTAAAGGCCGAACTATATGCAGCGTTTTTGCTGGCGTTGTCCTGGCGTTTCGTACGCCGGCGTCACTCGGCGTCGACGCTACTGGTGACGGTGGCCGAAACGTCCACCTCAGGACGATCCAGACATCTGCAGCGTCGGCGCCGACGCCGGGAGTCGTTCGATGGACGGAGAACCAATCAGCGCGCGGCTGGCAGCGACTTCCTCTACGTAGCGGCGTCGTCGCTTCTGCCAAAATGTCTGCCACCCGCCTCAGATCTATTAAGTCGTCGCCGTGCTGTGTGATCTGCAAGTTCTCAACTCATGCTTGTATTTGACTTAGCTTGTTCCTCAGAAGCTTCGACAGCAAGCGCTCGGGATTTCTTCGAACAGTTTCCGAGCGCCATCGTCAAGTTCATCGGTAGGCTTAGCCCGCCTGAGTGTATTGGCCGAATACGTGGCCTCAAAAACCGGCGACAACTTCAAGCTCAGAGGCCATATATTACGAGTTTCTGGTTTTTCTTATGCTCAATAGGTGGCGTTACAAGTAAAATAAACAAAAATAGCCTTTCGGCGGCACTGTGATTTGTTTCTCTCACTACAGAACTGCAAGTTAGACATAAAGCCTGTAATCGGGAATATTTTTTGTTGGTCCAGTGACGGATACTTCACACTGCCTTGCGAGGTATAAGTAGTAGTAGTAGTAATATACTTTTATTTCAGCCATAAACTAAAGGCCGAGCATTTCGACCGCCTGCGCGACCAGTCGACGCTGTTCTTCTTCTCCTTCGGCGCCGATCCAGTCGAGCCAGGTGGTGATGAAAAGGGAGGGGGGAGGGTAAAAGCTGGATTGCTGAGCAGTTGGGCAGTAGAAAAGGCAGTGTGACAGGTCGGCATATGTGGAGGGGCAATTGGGACAGCAGGGGTCAGATCTGTATTTATAGAGAAAAAAGGCGAGAGGGCGTGATCAGGCAATTCAATTGTATGTGCCGAAGAATTCTAGCCTCTAGCACAGTGAGTGATGGATGAGGGGGGAGGGTAGAGTCGCTTGTCGAGTCTGAGCTGGAGGTATACCTCCTTGATAGTATGGCGCAGTGAGATCGTTCCGTCGTTCCTCACGGAGCCCCCACCGTCCTCCGAAGGTGTGGGCCAGGGAATGAACGGTGCCCGGTGCAATATATCGCGGGCGAGCTGATGAGCCAGCTCATTGCCGTCAATCCCTGAATGCCCAGGAACCCAGCGGAGGAAAACAGTGGAAGGTTGGAGTGCAGAGACCGCTAGCTCGACCTCCTGTTCTAGGGAAGGGGTAACGTGCGGTTCTGTATGTGACGAATGGCGGCGTAAGAGTCGGAGAAAATCGTGTACTCGGGTACAGAAGGTAGAGACGAAAATGACTGTAATGCATGAACAATGGAAAGGACCTCGAGCGACAGTACATTTGGCGGGTGCAAGTATGGCCCGCTGGTGTGGGTTGTTGAGGTATAAGTTCATTCTCTTTGGTCGCATGTGTGACGCTGGGCTGGCGCTGGCCTCAGCGCTTTCCATGTGGTTGGCGGCCCTCTCTGGCGGCGTTGATGTCATGACGCCGGGAGACGCAACGCCAGAAAACACCGGAAAAGACGCTGCATGTGGTTCAGCCTTAAGTCAGTTTTTAAGTGATGTGCCATTGGCTTAAGTGAGCTGCCCGTGATATTTGGGCGGACCTTATATAGTGCATTTCACACGTGTATACATAACTACGTTTTATTCATGCATTCATTCATTCATTCATTCATCAGTAATTAATGTTCTCCATTGTTATGAGTGCTCCTCCTGGTTGAACCTTAAGTTCTTAGTTGAACCCACGCTTTGTTGGTGAAGAATTCGTAGTAGACAATTGAACGGCACCATTCTGGTCATTTTGATTATCTTGCAGTCGTTTGAATAAAAGATGAAAAGGAAAGCAAGTGTCTATTTTGCAGTGCCTTTCATTGTGCACTTTATGGCACAGCTGTTCAAATAGGCAGCCGAACTCTGCGCTAAAACCAGGTCGACCAAGCAGGCTTTGCAGGATGACTTATAAAAGGTGTGCCCTTTTATGTTTGGCTCCGTCAGCGGTGTCCATCCCCTTTAGACTGATGCACTGTCCGGAATTGTCTAAATGTTGCACAACATAATTCTGACGCACTCGTTATTACATTCCAAGAAAAAAAATTAAGAAATATGGTTGTTTTTGCGAGCTTTGCAAATTAATCCTAATTAGCATATAATTAATATTTAATGAATGTGCAGGCCCGTCATGTTCAATTTTTCCACAATAAGAAGGTAATCTTAGGCTCAAAATGCACACGCAGTTTGTTTTTGGCTGTGTTCATTTTGAGCAGACAAAAATAATACTTATGTAGTTGGTCCTGGAACGCCGCACATCAAGTGACTCGTCAAACATCGTAGTACCTTCATCAAAGTGGTCGGCTACAGTCGTATGCAGTACATTGGGGTCAAGTCAAGACGTGTTGACTATGCAGAAGGTTCAATTATTCCTATGCGCAATATATTTTGCCCTTTCTTTCCCACTAGTCTGGGGAACAGGCAAAAACAAGTCGCGTCCACATATGTTGACGCTGCGCCTGAAGGGGCTATGGCCACGCATAGTTGCTCAGTTAACGAGAAAGCTCACGATCTCTCGTAGTAGAGTTCTAGAACGTCTCCGTTCGCTGTAAACACACAATATCCGTACACACAGTGAGGGACAGCTGACAGTAACTCTCCCGTAGTCGTCTACGTGGTGCAGTATTACCCCAGAACACGTTTACGCTACATTGAGGTATATTCAGGTAAAACATAAAAAAAATTTTTGAGGACCCTTGAGCTTCGCCTTCAACAGTAAACCGCGATAGTGCACTCTCGCCACGCACACATCACCTTCTGAATCGCTAGCCTTGCTTTCCTTCTCGGTGGACGCTTCAACCGAGCTGCAAGGAAAGGTGCATCTGCGCCCGTAACATTGGCTGCCTCAAACTTTCCTATCATGCCGACTGCAAGCATGGTTGCGAAGTACCCATTAAGCCTTCTTTTGCGAATTCATGAAGGACCCAGTAGACGCCGTAAGGAAACACGTGCACCTGAGCAACTGCACAATTTATTGCTGCTGTTGCTGCTGCTGATGATGATGATAATTAATTATGCGTGAGTGCTTGGTAATGGGTAGATTTTAAAAGCACGAGTTGGTTGCGCAATGAACATGTTTTGAGGACTGGTGCGATTATACGCTTCTTCCACCCAATAATAAACACGGTGATTGGATTGCTCGCATTACATGACATTTGTGTAGGGCTTTTTTTTATAAATGCGAAGCATTTCTTAGCGAACTTCGGCGACTTTGAGCGTATCTATCTATCTATCTATCTATCTATCTATCTATCTATCTATCTATCTATCTATCTATCTATCTATCTATCTATCTATCTATCTATCTATCTATCTATCTATCTATCTATCTAGCCGCCTACGACTTTCTGCTGTCCTGGCCGTATCGTTAATGGGATTTATACCAAAATGGTATGGCATAACATGACTGTATGACGAACATGAATGACTGGTCGTATCATGAAAATCATGACTAACTTTTCATGAAAAGTATGATTTACACGCCATGACCGTAGTGCTACTGACGCTATTTTCTTAACTTGATATATTCAAAAATTGGTACGATGAGACATTTCTGCATGACCAACATAAATGACAGGTGGTAATATGAAAATCAAGACGCGCATGTCATGCACAACATGATTTACATGCCACGCTCATGGTGCGCTGACGGCCTTTTCGCTAGCTTGAAATATACCAAATTTGGTATCGCGTGATGTGACTGTATGACGAACATAAATATCAAGTGGTCAATGCGCCTCATTTTTATCGATTACAAGCTACGTAGGACTCAGTAGACGCCTTCAAAATCCATGACGTCACAGTGTTTGGTGCGGGAATCTCAAGGTGGCGTATCCACCCGCATTTTCTTTTCGCGTGTTTTCTTGCTTACTAAGCTTCGAGTCGCAGTAAGGGTGGTATTTTCGGGATTGTGAAATTGTGCTTAACTACTACGCGAAAAATCGCTTTGCCCTTTAGTGTCCCTTTAAAGTGCTCCGCACTTAAAAGTTTTCCGCATTAGCCTCCGATTAGCCTGCTTCGCCATGCTTATCTTGTGGTGGCTTGTGGCGATCGCGGTGGCTTGCAACAAGGCGACGAATAAGGCAGTGGTTTGGAGCACATTGGGAAGCCCAGCTTTCAATCTTACCCCTTAGCTTGATCTAACAGACCACGGAAATGGTCAAGGTCCACGGTTTTAGATGTGAAGCATCTTATGGCGAAGCTTAATCCGGTGGGGGTGGTGGTGGTGGTGTGCCGCGTGCCCTCCCTTACTGCGCATGCGCAAACCCTTTCAAAAAAAAATAAATAAAAACCTCCTTTCCCCTCTCTCTCCTCTAGGCATCACTTCCCGCGGCAACCACACCCTCACTGCGCATGCGCCTCCCCTCCTCTCTCTCTTCCTACGCTCCCCCTCTCTCTCATCTAGGCATCCCTGCCCGCGGCGTCCACACCTCCCACTGCGCATGCGCGTCCCCTCCTCTCTCTCCTTTCCTACGCTCCCCCCCTCTCTTGCCTCGCGACGCCGACGCAGGCAGCGTCTGCAAGCGAGTTTCTTGGTTGAAAAAACCGACTGCTCGCGCTGCACAACCGTTCACTGGCCACTCCGTATATATGGCAATGGATTTTGACCTGCAAGGTGGTGCCGGTGGGAGATTTCTCCTGTGCGTTGTTGAACAATAAAAATTCGCAGCGTGCGCGTAAAACAAAAGCGGACTGCGGGTCTCTGTGTCCAGTCGGAGTCTTCCGTCTCTCATTGCCCATTAGCTCCCATTGCCATGTTCCAGTAGGAAACACCGCTCCATCACTGCGTGCTTTGCGCCTCCCCAGTTTTCTCTCCTGCGCAACGCTGCGATGAGCGCCAGCGCCAACGCCGCCGCCAGTGTAAGCGTTAGCGCCCGCTGCTTCACATCTACACATGGTTCCCTTTAGCGGGAGATGGTGTAATTTTTTCTGGACTAAGGAGTATGAATTGACAGCCAGGTTAGTTGGCCTTAATTTATGTTGAATTGACTAATACAGCACAAAATACAACTCGGATGGCAATGAAGCACACGCGCGAAGCACTGTTTATTTCTGTCTCACTGCAAGGATGAACTCAGAGTTGTTTATGCGCGCAAACAGCTCACCATCGTTATGCTATACTACTGAAAATATTTATTATAATCATATTAATTCATATCGTCACCTGCTATAAGTCGTATACTTTCACAATGAGACACTTAATTATCCGGCTATTCCAAAAAAAAAAAAAGCCAGGCATTGTTCAGCATAGTAATGGGCTGTTCAGTGTGCCCAGGTAATTTTAACGCCACGAGGTTTCACAAATTCGTGACGTTACATAACAAGCAGGCAATTTTATGGCACACCTTAAAATATTTGACGAATGATGAAGAACCAATGGCCAAAAATATGCCACATTGAAAATAGTGCATTCTCTCTCTCTCTTTTTTTTTCGTAGTCGTGCTTTAAAAGTGGTCGTTACGTGATGGAACATTTCAGCGTCATTTCTTGCACCCCGGTGCGAGTTAACGACCAATGCGGAAGGAAACAGTGAGGAACAGTTTTACGCCAGAATCGCCCACATTTTTGAAAGAAAATTTGTGCTTACACCGTTTACGCAACCGTGTTTACTTGGAGGAACCGGCGGGTCCTTTAAGCAGTGGTGCGACTTACAATACGGTAAAAAATTCACTACACCTCTAATACCACGAAATTCTTACTTTATGAAACAAAGCCTGTGGTTGACAAGTTAACATTAGTAGTAATTTAATAATAACACTAAAAATAATAACCCGCTAGGAACATGCATTCCGACTACGAGCAAACAAGGCAAAATAAACATACAGAAACCATAACGTGTGCTAGAAAGTGAAGTACTAATTACGGGGGAAAAAAATGTGCAGTCTTTGCCACCTACATTAAAAAAGGCAATTATTACAGAGAAGCTTTTAGACGTTAACGAAATTTCATCGACTGATAAAAATCTATACCACTGGAAGGCCGCCGTCGACGTAACTGCAATCTTGACAGGATATATTCGCCGGCAACTTACATCCTCATCATCATCGGCATAATTCTATTCGTGCATAAAGTTCTGTGGTTGTCCCACTGCATGCTACGTACAACTTACTGCGCTTGTTCTGCTAATGAAATTCTCTCTCTGTATATTAAAAATCTTACCAAACTGAGTGCAATTGAAGGTATTGGAGGTGCGCGTTGGAGGTACGACCAGTCTACCGCGTCCCGTCCACACTGGCGTGCCGCAGGGCAGTGTTCTCAGCGCATTTCTTTTCAACTTGGTGCTTGCGCCACTCGTGAAGTGCCTCCCTGAAACGGCGATCTTCCCAGTGCGCGCTGTTGTATACGCGGACGACATCGCCCTCTATGTGCGCGGCCCTACCCGGAGGGGCTCTGAGGTCCGCGGGCGGATGCAGCTGGCTCTGCAGTGCGCGGCGAACTTTAATGGTGACATTGGCCTCAAAATTTCGGCAACGAAAACCGAGGCCCTCGTTCTTCAACCTCGTGCTGCAGCCCGCCGCCACCTCCCGTGCCTTCAGCTCGACGGTGCACCGATCTCTTGGTAAGCGAGTGTCCGATATCTCGGGCTAACCATTGACAATCATCTACGGTGGCTTTCCCCGCAGTGCGGCGCATTCGGCAGAATGCTTGCCGCGTTGAGTCGACTCCTCGCTCGCGGCAACGGATGCCCTGCCGCCTTCAAGTGCACCATATACGAATCAATGGCCCTTTCCGTGGTGCACTATACGCTCTCCCTCTCTGCACTCTTCAGGCCCCACAGTGGCGAGCGATCGACCGGGATCATCGACAAGTGATCCGAATGTGCCACCGCATCCCTCGCGATACTCGTGTGGCCGAGACTCTCAAATAAACTCGCCGTGGCCTTCGTCGCTTACAGCGGGCCTGAGCGCCCTGTGTCATATGCAGAGCCTCCATCGTGCACCCGACGCCGGTCCTCTACTCGCCCGACCTCGTGCTGTCCCAAACACGCAAGTCGGTCCAATTATCGACCTATTGGGCACGTGGACATACACCATGCGGAGGCATCCCTGAGACGTGCTAGATTGGATTGCTCCGCCAGCCCTCTCGCGCACAGCCCGCAGCCGCTTTCACGGATGCATTTTCATCATTCTCATTGCACTTCACTTAGACGAAATCAGTAAAATACTGCTGCGGCTTCGTCACTGACAGTACGAAATGCTAAATAAATGCTCCAAAAAAATGCTACGATCCTCATAATGCCTTACACAGCGCCCTGACTGCCGACGCCGTCTGCTATGGCCACCTATATGGAAGCCATGGGGCCGAACGCGCTGCTTTTGTCAAAGGTAACGCACCGTTTTGTGTCGAATTGAAGCATCAAATGGGCTTTAGCGCGTGCTTGCGGCAAATTCACATATTCTTGCTCCAATAAATACGTGCAGCCGTGCAACTTCATTCAGTTTGCATCTAAAAACGGGCCGTGATTGACACGAGAAGCATGCGCAAATTTACGTTCCTGTGTAGCAAACATATCTCTATGAAGCACGACGCAAGCGGATTCTCTGTTTTGTTGGAAGCAACCAAGTATGCTTAGAGCCGCGACCTTTTGATATGATGATTGGAGGCAAACGCAAGAGAATCATACGCTCGCGCGTGCCTCACTCGGAGCTGTTGCTTGGTAACATTTCACATGAGCACGAGTTTCTGTGCGGCACGATCTTAATAGTTACCTGTTGCTCGTTATTGCACAAATGTTCTGCGGTTGTCACTCGGTGCACTTTCAATCGCCGTCGAGCCACAAAGGGATGAGCATTTCTGACGGTTGACTCAGTTCTCCAGCTTTTACAAAGAAACCAATCGCGATGGAAAAATACGGTCCCTATAAGGCTTGATTGCGATAGCAAATGCACCGTGTGTCAGCCGGGTGTATTACATTGCACACTTGAATGAGCATGCTGCAAGGTGCGGCTAATTATCGTGGTCTAAATGGCAGTTTTATGTTTCAGTGAAAATACCAGCGTCCAGCCTTTACAGCTGAATTGATAAGCAGTATGACACTTCGCTGCTGCTGTTAGGTGGATCTGTGTTTGAAGCTGGCCACATTTTCGCCTGTAGCGTAAAACATTGGCCATGGGCTGACTTCTACAGACATAATCTATAAGCATATTAAGGAACCCTATGGGCCGATGTCGAGAGCCGCACGGAAACCAGTGTAGTCGGTAAAACACACGAGGACAATTAAAATAAACACAAAAAATGGGGGAGGGGGGAAGGTGCACACAGTGGTGGAAGTTACTTCGGCGAGGCAGGTAACTTTCAGCAAAGACTCATGCAGCACATTTATAAGCTAAGAAAGAAGAAGGCTTCATCGAACGCGCTGACCGAGCACGCAGAAGCAGCTGGCCACGAAATAGACTGGAATAGGGCAAAAGTAACGGAAAGACGAAAGAAATAGACTTCTCGACTTTATCTCGAATCTCTGACAATCCAGAGAACGGTGCACACACTTAATCATAATGACGGCACCTTAACACTCGTGTACGCATGTTCCTACGTCATATTTTAAAACATATACGTAACCGGACTCTTTGCGCATTCACTTTTCGTCGTGAACAAGATTCCCGTGCGAGAGCTGGAAGGTCTTGTTTTCATGTGAACATTCGTGGTCGGTGTCCATCTCAAATTAAGAATTCAAATCAGCGCAACCGTCAGGAGGGGACAGAGAGGAGGAGACAGGGCGCTGATTTGAATTCTTAAATCATACAGCCTTCTAAGTCCATTTTAACGCCATGGGCCTGAAATAATGATAAAAAAATGACGGGTGACAGCGGCATCATGCCCTTGCATAGCAGGGCAGTGTAAAGTTAAAGCTCACGCCTGGCTCTTTCGCGTACGTAGCGCACTGTGGCACGAATTTTTACTGCACTTTTCCGGATTCTATAGCCTCAAGGGGTCCTCGAAGTGAGAGCAAAAGAATGCTATTCAAAAGGGAAAACACCGTGAAATCACGGTTAAAAAAAGCCGGCAGATCCCACGCACTGTGGCAATCGATGTAATGCGAAGCAGCCAGCAAGGAGCAAATCGTGCTGGACATAATATGCATGCCATGATTTACATGTTAGGACCTCTCATTTATGTTCGTCATACAGTCACGTAGCGCAATACCAATTATGGTGTATATCAAGCTAGCGAACTGGACGCAAGCGCACCATGAGCGTGGCATGCAAGTCATGTTGCACATGACATGTCATGATTTCTATATTACCACTTGTCATTTATGCTCATTATACAGTAACGTCACGCAATACCAAATTTGGTGTACATCAAGCTGGCGAAACGGCCGCGAGAGTGTCATGAGCGTGGCATGCAAGTCATGTTGCACATGACAAGTCATGATTTCCATATTTCCACTTGTCATTTAGGTTCGTCATACAGTCACGTCACGCAATACCAAATTTGGTGTATATCAAGCTAGCGAAACGGCCGCGAGCATGTCATGAGCGTAGCATGCAAGTCATGTTGCACATGACATGTCATGATTTTCATATTACCACTTGTCATTTATGTTCGTCATACAGTCACGTCACGCAATACCAAATTTGGTGTATATCAAACTAGCGAAACGGCCGCGAGCGTCTCATGAGCGTGGCATTCAAGTCATGTTGCACATGACATGTCATGATTTCCGTATGACCACATGGCATTTATGTTCGTCATGCAGTCACGTCACGCAATACCAAATTTGGTGTACATCAAGCTAGCGAAATGGCCGCGAGAGTGTCATGAGCGTAACATGCAAGTCATTTTGTACATGACATGTCATGATTTCCATATTACCACTTGTCATTTAGGTTCGTCATACAGTCACGTCACGCAATACCAAATTTGGTATATATCAAGCTAGCGAAACAGCCGTCAGCGGATCATGAGCGTGGCATGTAAATTATGTTGTACATGACATGCATGTCATGATTTTCATATTACCACCCGTCATTTATGTTGGTCATGCACAAATGTCTCATCGTACTAATTTTTGGGTATATCAAGTTAAGAAAACGGCCTTAGGGGCACTACAGCCATGGCGTATAAATCATGCTTTTCATGACTAGTTATTCATGATTTTCATGATATGACGAGTCATTCATGTTCCTCATACAGTCATGTTACGCCATACCAGTTTTGGTATAAATCCCATTAACGATACGGCCAGGAGAGCTCAAAGTCGTAGGCGGCTAGATAGATAGTCAGATAGATACGCTCAAACTCACTGAATTTCGCTAAGAAATGCTTCGCATTTAACAACGCATTTAACCGTCCCTTTCCCCTTCGCACGAGCCAGATGAGATCAGCTGATCCAACCCAGCGCCGCTGCGCGTCACAGCGATTGCAGCGCCTGCGTCTCCATTGGTGGGCCTCGCGCCCAGTACGATAGTCTTTCTGTCGAGTGTCGACGAAACTGCCCCGTGTGCGCACTGGCCCCCTCCACACCGGCGAGCGCCCCTCTGTGTTTACTTTGAACTGCCGGGGATGCGTTCAAAGCGCAACACACCGGAAAGTGCCATCACGCAGGAGGCTGCGGCGAGGACCCAGTCTACTCCGATGGCTCCATGATTAGAGACCCTTCAGCTGCAGCCGCCTGCATTGCCCCCGAGCTCGGCAAAGCCCTTGCAGTGCCGCCTCAGCTTCTGTGCTTCCTCGACCACCGCGGAACTCGTTGGATTGCAGCTGGCTGCCGACCTCCTTAGTAAGTCACCTGCCATCAAGAGCGCTGCGATTTACTGTGACTCTAATCAGCTCTGCTACAGCTCATGAAGGAGCAACGCGGCCCGCCACATTCAGTGTGTTGCGCACAGCCGTCGGGCGGTTCAGGAATACGGCTGCGATGTTGTGCTCCTGTGGCTTCCCTCCCATGTTGGCATCGCGGGATATGAGGCTACCGACGATCTGGCTAAGCACGCGCATTCTCCCGCGACCCCATTGACAGCATACCCCAACTCTTTCGATTCCGCGACCCAAAGAAGCGGGTCGCCGGTG
>JALIZH010024579.1:0-29375 GCA_030522465.1 Rhipicephalus appendiculatus
GGGTAAAACACGCCCCTCCATCCGAATTTCGGGGGGGGGGGGGGAGCTAGCGCTTCCCCCCCTCCCCCCTTGGCTACGGGCCTAGATGGGTGGCTAACGCACGTGCCATTCCCTTGTTTTATCGAGGCAGCCTCAACCATTCTCCTTGCCATCTGGTGCATGTGAGCGAACAAGACCTTCGTCGCCTCAAAAAGAGGCGAACATCCATTACAATTTTTGCAATGCATCACTAAGTGCGTGTACGGCGTGCCTTTTAAGGAGCTATGGTGCTCTCTGAGACTTACATTCAGGCAGCGCCCCATCTGTCCGAATGTATGACGCACCACATGAGAAGAGCACACGTTACATCCCCCCCCCCTCCGACTGACAATCAACGAACTTCTTCCGATGATGCCCGTCACAATCGTTTTTGCTCCTGTTTCTTTTTCTTTTACTTTTTTTGTCAAGGGCTGCACACACCTTACCAAGCCTGTTTTTTGCTGAAAACAGCACGCGTACACCCTATCTTGCCGCTACTTTTTTAACTGGTGTGACACTCCATGCAAGTATAGAATAACCACAAACTTCTCGGTCACCTTCTGTCGCTCAATGACATGTGCACCACCAGCCAAGTTCGTTTTTATCTTGCGCTAAATTCTGCTGCTACACGCCGAAACTAGAACGTCATCTGGAAACCCGGCTTCACGTAGCTGGTTCACCTGCCTAACGAAACTTCATTTTACTTGGTGAAGGCTTGATTTAGTGACGGCTGCGTTTAGGCAATTAGTGGATATACCACGTTCCTCGCGCTACGCTTCGACATGAATCTACACCAACTCGCCCCAAACTCTACGTTAGTTCAGTTCAGTTCATCTATCATAATTACTGCAATTCAGTTCAAACAGTACAATTAACGTCCTCTATACCTTCCTCTGGCTTCCTTATCTGCTGCTTTTTATTAAGGTTGTAACAAACGCAAAATTGGTGTAATCCTTCGGAACAGTATGACTCGAGGTATAATAAATATGCCGCGGACGGCACGTCCCAAACTATGAAGAGGGAACAAACTAATTTAGGGGGACACGCTAGAAAGAAGGAAGACATTCTGTCAGGGCGAAAACAAGCTCCTTTCTGTGTTCCCTGCTGCGGACGGGATAATTAGTGACAGTGGTGGCACGATACTAAGGAACACGTGGCCCTGTAGTTGAGTCAGACCTCTGATATAATACACGCCTTCGCACATTTGACACGAACGCGTAATTGCACGACACCCGCGCGCCTCACTAAATGTAATTCGCTGGGAGGTGCCTTGAGAGAGGAATTGGGAGTGAGCCAGAACGGGTTAATGGCGTGTCGCAGATAAGAGTGTTATTACCGGCATATCTTCGAACAAGTTTATTGCGCTTGTGGTAATTTGCAACCCGGACCGAGAAAGAGGAATTGCTCGGGACGACGAACCACGACAGAAGTGCTGTAATGTTATCTTGAATGAGATCAATTTTCTATTGCAGTGTAGATTAATGCTCTTGAGCCTACGATGATGACAGGCTTCAATTTTTTTTACATTATATTGTTGAATTGTGTGGCAGTCGACTTCATAAATTTTAGCTGCGCTTTCAAGGAAGACTTCTTCTCAAAAAAGGAGTCCGCATTTTGAAGGACCGTTTCGTAAAACCGAAAGCGTAGGGCGTGCACGCATAGACGCACACAGACGCACGCACACACGCGCGAACACGCACGCACGCCCATCGCTCGAATGCTCGCACAAACGGCATATGGAATTTATTGCACATTTGCACGAGGTGTCCCTCTTGCTTTGAAAAGAAAAAGAAAGAAAAGCTTGCACTCGGCCGCGCAAAACTTGATAGTAGTGAAGCTGGTCCATCCAACTTGAAGTCTCTATCGGCCAATGCTAGATGACTAGTCTAAAGCTAGGTTTCAAACTTGGTTTAAGAAAACCTATTTTTCAGCTTGGCTTGACCACCTTTCTCTCTTTATGTCAGCTGCTTTCTTGTTCAAGTAGGCCGGATCAGATCGCCGCCGCTCATCTCGTCTCGTTCTGCAGCATGTCGAACCTCGCGATAGGTAGCATCTTCTTCAGGTGCACGATTCTTGTCCGGACGACCCAACGCTAAACTGCCTCCGTACGACCAGGCACAGCTCTTTTATAACAATCCCGAGCAGATGCGCACGCGCAGTAGGTCTATATATAAAGCATTAAATGACGTAAAGGGTTGACCGGCAATACTTTGCTTAAACATGGCGCGGTTATTCTTAGTCATTTCGGCAGCTTCGAAAGTTCGGCGACATATCAATCTACACAGCAGGCATTGTGTTCTTGGTGTTCTTGTTTGTTTCATAATACCCGGTGTATCCATGCAATCACGTATTTTGTGCCAGCTCTTGCTATAGTATCTTCTAACACTCTCTTCCCACATGTTTAAGGATTCCATGCCGCGCAATATTTCACTGAAGAGCGAGAATGACATAGTCGAACGGTCGCGCTCTTTGCAAAGATGTCGGCTTTACGGAAACGGCAGCTGCATCAGCGACCGACTGAAGGAGCAACCTGTGAGAAGCGTATTGGCGTCGAATTTACCTGCACTTTTTGGGAGGCCGGCGAGTTGTCTTATCACCCTTTTTAATGTACTCTCGTTTATATTGTCGCGGTGCAACGCGAAGAAAAGACAGGACCACCTTGAGACAGTGCAACAGCGTGTTGAGTAGAGTAGAGTAGAGTAGATCCTTGAATCTGTGGCGCACACCCACGCTGGGGGGATTGGCCAAGAACCGGATAGTTTTGTAAAATTATTTAATAAAAGTTTAAATTTGGTCTATTTAAAAGAAATAAGAATCAACAGGAATAAATTATTAATGGAGTGTAATAATAAACTGGAAGAAAGCAATGAAGCGGTGAATTTAATTTAAATTAACAAAAAAAGAAAAGCAGGTGGGAGAAGTTTGGAAAAGCATAAAGTAGGACCAAAGATTGATTTCAAAGCTTAAATCTCTTTGAACCTTTAATGAACTCCTGCAGTGCATCAGCAATGTTCCCGTCACTATGGCCCAGACCCAAAGCCCCAAAAGATAGGACATTTTGCGCATTTAAATCTAACCTAAAGAGGCGGAAAATGGCACCTAAAGTATTTTTGCGCAAGCCAGAGTATCTCTTACAAGAAACAAGAAAATGCTCGGTTGGAAATTGGCTGAACAGGAAGAACGTCTTCTTCGTCCTCGAATATCCTCAGGCCCACTACATGATGTCCGCTAAATCCCCCCCCATCGTCGTTTTCCTCTACATGCAGTATAGACGCGTCATTTGCCTCTCTCTCAAAGAGCATCGGCCCGATGCTAAATCAGTAATGCAGTTTTTTTTTAAACAAAAGTTTCGCACAATGACTTTCTGACATATGGCTTCCTGCGCACTACGTGCACGAGTTCGGGGCGGTGCTGGCGACGCCTCGTGCAATAGGGACTGTCGGGAACGACTTCGCAGGTAACATCACTAAGGCGTCGCAGTACTCGATATGGTCCGAAGTATCGCCTTAACAGCTTTTCCGATAGTCCTCGTTTCTGTATGGGCGTCCAAACCCATACTCTGTCGCCGGTTTGGTAAACGACTGTTCTACGGTGAGCATTGTAGCGGCCTGCGTCTTGCTGCTGTCGAATCCGCAAGCGTGCAAGTTGCCTAGCTTCTTCCGCGCGTTCCGTAAACACATTGGTGGTGGTGGTGGTATCTCTATTTCTCCCAGAACAGAAAAAAATATCACAGCATATCCACAGAGTGAATGATGATGAGTGGGCGAAGCTCCGGAGGTTCATCGGTAAACCATCGCGATGCCATGTGTTGTATGGCATCGCGATCGTCATCGTCATCAGCGTCATCGTTATGACGCATAGTGGGTACATTCCATGTGGTTCGCGATGCCATGTGTTGTATGGCATCGCGATCGTCATCGTCATCAGCGTCATCGTTATGACGCATAGTGGGTATATTCCATGTGATGTGCCGTGATGGCAGCGTCATCGTCATCACACAGGGAGATACTGCTGGTTACGCAGGTGGCTACTACGTACTACAAACTACAGGGGACGATGTGCATGACGATGTGCATGACAACACATGGAACGTCGTGTGCCGTGATGGCAGTGTCATCGTCATCACGCAGGTGGCTACTACGTACTACAAACTACAAGGGACGCACGACCCACGGCATAAGGAGCTTCCCCCCAAAAAACCCCGCATATCCACGGAGCGAATGATGATGAGTGGGCGAAGCTCCGGAGGTTCATCGGTAAACCGCGAATCTTCCGTGAAATTCGCCCAGTACATCATCAAAGACGTGATGGTGGTTGGTTGCATGTGGTCAAACGATATGCATGTGAGACCATATCGCGATGCCATGTGTTGTATAGCATCGCGATCGTCATCGTCATCAGTGTCATCGTTATGACGCATAGTGGGTACATTCCATGTGGTGTGCCGTGATGGCAGCGTCATCGTCATCACACAGGGAGATACTGCTGGTTACGCAGGTGGCTACTACGTACTACAAACTACAAGGGACACACGACCCACGGCAAAGACGTGATGGTGGTTGGTTGCATGTGGTCAAACGATGTGCATGTGAGCCCATATCGCGATGCCATGTGTTGTATGGCATCGCGATCGTCATCGTCATCACGGCACACCACATTGCGTGTGGCGTGCCGTGATGGCAGCGTCATCGTCATCACGCAGGTGGCTACTACGTACTACAAACTACAAGGGACGCACGACCCACGGCATAGGAGCTTCGCCCCTAAGAAAAAAGATGCCGGCAGATCCCACGCACTGTGGGAATCGATGTAATGCGAAGCAGCCAGGAAGGAGCAGATGATGCTTTACAAAATTTGCATGTCATGTTTTACATGTTAGGACCTATCATTTATGTTCGTCATACAGTCACGTCGCGCAATACCAATTTTGGTGTATATCCAGCTAGCGCACTGGATGCAAGTGCACCATGAGCGTGGCATGTAAATGGCGTTGTAGATGACACGCATGCCAAGATTTTCATGTTACCACCTGCCACTTATGTTCGTTATACAGTCATATCACACAATACCAAATTTGGTGTATATCAAGCTAACGAAACGGCCGCGAGCGCTCCATGAGCGTGTCATGCAAGTCATGTCGCACATGACAAGTCATGATTTTCATATTACCACTAGTCATTTATGTTCGTCATAGAGTCACGTCACTCAATACCAAGTTTGGTGTATATCAAGCTAACGAAACGGCCGCGAGCGCTCCATGAGCGTGTCATGCAAGTCATGTCGCACGTGACAAGTCATGATTATCATATTACCACTAGTCATTTATGTTCTACATTCACGTAACTCAATACCAAGTTTGGTGTATACCAAGCTAACGAAACGGCCGCGAGCACACCATGAGTGTGGCATGCAAGTCATGTCGCACATGACAATTCATGATTTCCATATTACCACTTGTCATTTATCTTCGTCATACAGTCACGTCACTCAATCCCAAATTTGGTGTATATCAAGCTAACGAAACGGCCGCTAGCGCGCCATGAGCGTGGCATGTCAATCATACTTTTCATGACAAGTTAGTCATGATTTTCATGATATGACCAGCCATTTATGTTCGTCATACGGTCATGCTATGCCATACCAAATTTGGTATAAATCCCATTAACGACACGGCCAGGAGAGCACAAAGTCGTAGGTGGATAGATAGATAGATAGATAGATAGATAGATAGATAGATAGATAGATAGATAGATAGATAGATAGATAGATAGATAGATAGATACGCTCAAACTCGCCGAAGTTCGCTAAGAAATGCTTCGCATTTAAAAGATGGAGGGGACCAGTACGAAGACTGGTTGCGCTATTTCAGAGAAGGTCGGCGGGGATCCCTTGGGATACCGCAGCCTCCACCGCACGCTGGATTAGTCTGCGTTGGTCTTCTGGCTCGGAGGCACGCAAGAGGGACTCCCACGACTCTGGGGTGTTTGTGTTCTCTGTGTTGTAGTGCGTGCACGTCCACACCATATGCATGAGTGTCGCCGTATATGAGCAATGTTTGCACCTTGGCGCTATCTGTTCCGGAAAAATTCTGCTGTATAAGAGGGGGTGTGGGAAGCTGCCTGTCTGTAGTTTGCGCCATTGGACGGCCTCACGTCTTGTTAGGTCGTGGTGTGCAGGAGGGTAAACGCATCTTCCGAGCCGGTGGTACTGGAGGATGCCCGTATAAGTGGTGAGTAGCGAGTCGCGCGACATACTTGTGTCAGGGGAAGCGGCACGGTGAAGCCCACACTCGGCTCGGCAGCTAAGATCTCGGGCGAGTGTGTGCACCTGTGCGTTTCCGCTCAGCGACTCGTGGGCTGGAGCCCAAAGGAGTAAGCGGGTTGTAGAATAGGGGGGGGAGCAGAAAGTAGAATGTGTAATGCCTGGCGACAGATGCGGCCGGCATCGCTTGTTGACAGTCACTGATGACAGCTTTGGTAATGGGGTCAGCTAGCGCAAGCGCGATGGCAACCTCCTCTGCTGCGGTGACCGTTTCTGTTTTGCGAATGCTGCATGCTGTGTGCCAGCTGCAGTGGGGGGGCGAAGGCTACCGCCACCATCGCTGGCTTCGAAGGGTGGTAAGAAGCGTCCGTATACATAACGTCAGGACGTCCGCTGAAGCGTTCCTCGAATTGACGTGCCCGGTCGGCCCGTCTCTCAGCGTGGTGTTCGGGATGGCGTCCGTGTCAATGTCGTCACAGTCGTGCAGTAACGTGACATCTAACATAGTCCGTACCTCCCGTCCATGAACGAGGCTGAACGTAGTCATGCGAGTCGTGTCTTCCTTGGCCGAGTTGTACGCAAACGTAATGTAAGGCAAGATTTCGTCCCAATTTTTGTGTTCAACGTCTACGTACATCGAAAGCATGTCTTCAATTGTTTTGTTTAGACGCTCTGTAAGCCCATTCGTTTGCGGGTGGTATGCGGTGGTCTTACGATGAGTTGTTCCACTCAGCATCAAGACGTGATCCAGAAGAGCTGCCGTAAATGCGGTTCCCTTGTCTGTGATCAGGACGGTTGGTACAACATTCTCGATGAAAAAGACCCAGGAGTGTGTTCATTTGACGGTGGACCCTTGACTCACCATGCTAGACAATAAAAGGAAAGACCTTGCGGGAAATTCCTGGCTATATTCAACCATTGGCGCCTCCGCGCTATCATAAACAATAACATTTCTGGCTTCCCGTCACAGATACAGGTTGTGCACGTCTTAGTTTGAAATTATTTGAATTTATTAAAAAAATTCCCCATCTCCCTCTAAAGGGAACCATGTGTGGATGCGAAGCAGTGGGGAGATAATTACCTTGAGCGGGAGGAACGTCGCCACTCTCATTTCACGGCAGCGGTCCGGGCGCTCATCGCGGCGCTGCACAGGAGAGAGAAGGAGGCGCGCGCTCTCCGTCATTTTCATACCGCGGAACTACCGTGGCGCCCCCCAGCGGAGTGTGCAGCTGTCACACCACCTGTCGTGCGCGCCGCTCCGTACAGGATTCCTAGAGGAAAGGACGGGGGGGGACCGTAGGAGAGGAGAGAGAGGGGACGTGCATGCGCTGTGGGACGCGGGAGCCGCTCCGTAAAATAGAGGATTCCTAGAGGAGAGATGGCGAAAGGGCGCGCATGCGCTGTGGGGACGTGGGACGCCGCTCCGTAGAGTAGAGGATTCCTGGAGGAGAGAGGGGGAGAGGACGCGCATGCGCTGTGGGACGCGGGCGCCGCTCCGTAGAGTAGATGATTCCTAGAGGAGAGAAAGGGGGATGAGCGTAGGAGAGGATAGGGGGAGGGGACGCGCATGCGCTGTGGGGGGGGTGTGCGACGCGGGGGGCCGCTCCGTAGAGTAGAGGATTCCTAGAGGAGAGAAAGGGGGGTGAGCGTAGGAGAGAGAGGGGGGAGGGGACGCGCTGTGGGACGCGGGAAGGACTAAGCCCCCCTCCAAACACATGCAAGCAAGATCAAGGAATGGTGTCAACCTGGGCGACAGACACCACCTGCCAGCCATTGCTAAGCAGCCTCTCTGTGCTCTCGGCCATGACTCTGATGATTGTAGTAGGGTTGACGGCCTTCATATTACTACAGTGTTCTGGTTCGCATAATGGGTGTGTAGCGCTATCATCATCACCCTACTTCATCGTCATCATTTTACTAGCCACCGCGCCGCGCCTCTCGTGGAGCTCATGCTGAGCTCGTGCCGCGAGACAGTTAGAACGGGTTCACGCGCCTGGCGGAACTGGACGCCAGTAGCTGCCGCCGCTCCGTTTGGCCTTCGCTCAATAAAGTGGCGAGACAGCGGCACGGCCACGTTGGCCGCCTTCACGACGACGTCTCTCGTCTCTGTCCATCGCTACAGGTGCTTCCCTACTTCATGAAAGTGGCCTGGATGCGGGACACGGGACGCGGGACGGGGGACGCGGTCGGGACGGACAGAGCCCCGAGCATAAGATGCTTCGCATCTAAAAACGTGTCACCTCCGCTGCTGTACTTCGCTGGATAGCCTTTGTTTCGGCATAGCGGGTAAGATAATCCGTCGCGACGATGACCCAGCGGTTCCCTGCAGTAGAAGTAGGAAGTGGACCTAAAATATCCATTCCGATTTGGTCAAATGGTGTTCTTGGGACCTGAACGGGTTGCAGGAGGCCAGCTGGTTTAGTCGGGGGTGACTTGCGTCGGTGGCCAGTCGAGGCAAGTACGAACGTGGTGCTTCACGGCTGTGGCGAGTCTTGGCCAGTAGTACCTTTGCCGCCTCTGGCCAATGTTCGCGTGTAACCCAAGTGGCCAGAAGTCACCTCGTTGTGGTATGCTTGAAGTACTTCAGTGTGAAGGGCTGCTGGGATGTCCAAAAGTTTCGCTTGTATAATACTCTGCCTCGTAAACAAAACGAGGACAACACTCTTGCGAAAACTCTTGGTGCCTTCAGAGATCTACCGTCCAAGTAATTAATTAGGCCAAGCAACTCAGGGTCGTCACGTTGTTGCTGGGCCATGGCGGTCGTGCCGAGAACACCGAGGAATGCTGCCTCATCCTCATCGGGTAGACTAGCCGACTCAATGGGCGAGCGGGACAGACAGTCGGCGTCCATATGTCGCTTCCCTGACTTATGCACGATCGCCGTATCGAACTCTTGCAGCCTCAGACTCCAACGCGCTAGTCGCCCGCTCGATAGCCGTAGCTTCCTTGATAAAGTCAACCACGGTACTTGGAGGGTTGCGCAGTAGCCCGGCGAAAAGCTGCTCTTTTACACCACGCATGAGGTAGCTCAACTTCTTATCTTCAGTCATGTTAGGGTTAGCTCGACGAAAGAGACGAGTCATATCATCGGCAAACATCGCTACGGTTTCAATATGATAATTACTACAACACACTTAAAAAACTACAAATAGCGTCCCCCCAAGCCTTCCTTGGTTTCATTGTGTGAATATGACATTCAACTACGAATCGCTTCCATGACAATAAAGGGGGGGCAAATTTTGCCATTCAGATCGTCTCTCAGAAATTGACCCCTCCAATGCCAGAGTCGAAGGAGCTTCGGCGTAAGGGCAGTCTTCGCAAAAACGAAAACACGTGTTCCCGCTTCCTCGGCCATCACATATGTGACAGTTACCAAGTTACTCATGCTCAATTTAATACAATTCAATCCGATGTCTTCATTTTCGTGACAAGAGGTTCAGACTAGAAGCGAAAGTTGGGCTAGTTGGTGGTTCATGCTTGGGATGTAAAAACACAGCGCAAAATATAGACAAGGACTGAGGAAGAGACGACACGTCGTCTCTTCCTCAGTCCTTTTCTATATTTTGCGCTGTTTTTACATCCCAAGAGGTTCAGAGCATAGCAAGAGGACACTCAAGAGATGCAGTATCCAAACTTTTGCGGAGTTCATGATGTCTGTTCCAAGGAGTGTCCTCTTATTCGAGGCAAAATGACCGCTCTAAAGCAGCATGGTAAAGCACCACTCGCCTCACCGATATGCTACGAGCGTAGTTCCGAAAAAATGTCAAAACATGCCGCATTGTCGGAGATGCGCTTGCAACGGCTGTCACCTCCACCACCTCCACCACCTTTGCCTCTCAAGGTGGCTGGATCAGATATCAAGGTCAAAGGAGCCAAGGATTTTGTGCACACTCCGCGAGAGATTAAGAACGGAAATGAAAGGATGTGATGCAAAACAAACATATATGTGGTGCTAAAATACTTCTGCACCCTTTATCCTCACAAGAACTACTAAGCTACTTTCCGGCGAAGAGCACACTCCGACCAGCCTGCAGTACTTGAAAACAAGAAAGTAAAAGTGCCGTACAGGACCTGTCTATCAGTTGTTTCTTGCACAGGGCAGCTGATGCGGTTTCACTGGAAGTCCTCGACGACCGCGGTAGGCGATGACTGTCCCGATGTCGTACACGACTACGTTCGGTACTGAGGTCACTCCGTACAAGTCGACTAAGCGAGACCCGCGACACCACGTACTTCGCCGTTCGCCTGTCAAACGTCAGCTACTTGAGCAGCCGTCATTTCATTGGCGCATCCATTGCCACCCCTCCCCTCGCGAATTGTTCTGCCTCATTGGGAGATTCAGGAAATAACGGTGGAGTCAGTCACATGCACATGGCGAGCAGGTCTCGGATGCGATGCACCACTGAATTAAGTAAAGAACGTCTTCCGTGCGTCTTCTCCCATACCGCCACTTGCCTGCCTTCATGGTACGGCGCGTGAGCATTGGAGTGTTCTCTGACTACGTTCATGGAAACCATACTCGTAAGACCGCTAGTAAAATCAATTGATGTCTAGCGCCCGTCCTGGTTATGTGTCCTCACCTGTGTCTGCGTCTTTATTGTTTTTGCGTTACCGAAATGAATGCCACCGCTTGTCTCAACGTCACACTCAAAATCGACAACAGTGATTGCCGGACACAAGAAGATCGAATCACTTTGAACGAAGGTGGCTCGTCCCCTATAAATTACAAATTAAAGTGCGTCGGTTCTGCATTTGCAACTTTTTTGTTATATTTACATCGCTGTCACTGACGTACAGAAAACTTTCCAATTCTCATATAGAGAAGCCTCTTTCCTGAAGTGGCTTAATTCATTAGAGCGCACCCCGATATGTCAAAGTCGTCGATTATTTTTGCGTCAATACACGTGTCTTCACATCTTTCTTTAGTTGGAAACATGAAAAATAAAACAAGCAGGACTGGGCAAACAATTAATGACAGCTGTCAACTGCCTTCTGTATTGAAATGATTCGCTGCTGCATCAACCCGTGTTCACACGGCACCCAGAAAGCGTACAGCAGTGCATTGTAGCAGTCAGCTGGTCGATTTCACAGGCGGCTTACACGAAATTAAATCCCAGACCATGATATCACCCGATATCGTGAAAACGATGTAAGATGTATCTACTCGGACTCCCGTGCCGTAAAGTTGGACACCGCCAGGCGTGCATGTAGCGGTGTCGTATCAAATGCCTCGACCGTGTCCCGCACGTCTGCTCAGCCACAGAGCATTGGCCACAAGATACGAAACACCGAATCCCCTTGAACCTTGCGTAAACTTTTTTTTTTCGGTGGTCCGTGAGGGTTCCTCATATAGGGCGCAAACGTCGTTATTTATGGCTCTGCGGCTTTTCCGGGATGCCGTTTCGGTGCAGCCTCGTAAATCTTCGGCCCATTAATCCACCTCGGTTACGCAGGATCGTTCTCGCACCTTCATGGCGTATACCTCTGCGGGTGTCACGTGCGTTGCCACGTCCTAGCACTGAAAATAGTGCACTCGTATCGGGTTACACGGCAGCCACTCTTTCGCATGATCCGAGAAACTCTTCGAGATCTTTGCAAAACGGAGGAAACATGACCAGCGAATTATCAGGCGGGCTTATGCATCCTTCCATATGTAATGTACTTTATATTTGCAGTCAATTTTTTCAGGCAGCTATGAAGCACTACTTCCTTTCCTAACCTGTACATTCGATTTGTTTCGCATCAGAAAGCTTGCCGGACCCTACAGGGCGCAGGGAAATACATCTACCGAGCATTAGTCGTACAAAAATTCTAGGCGCGCGCACACATGCATGCGGCCAGCGTAAAAAAAAAAAGAAAATTTGGCAGATCCCAAGTACCATGGGAATCGAGGTTATGCGAAGCATGCCGAGGCAAAGTGACTGGGTTGTAACTTTAATATTGAGCGAAACGTTACGGAATGATGTTAAAGATAGGTACAAATGTACGCACAGCCATATGTTGAACAGTCGCATATGTTTCATATAAACAGTTGTTTACAGTTGCGTAACGATGTCAACAGAAACATGGGTATTACCAATACCAGAAGCGGTAAGCTCATATGCAGCACTTGTGCTTGCAAGGATGATAGCCCTGGATAGTGCTTCGTGGACCAACTACTGTGCATTGGCGCTTAAGTGTATAAGTGGCCTTAACCCGACATCACGCCTGCCTCAGAGGAGTACATATGTAACGTTTATAAAACTAGATAGCCAGCACTGGAACCACAAGTGACGTTTCACCAACATTACGCCTGCATAGGGTTTTTTTTCCAAAGCAGTTCCGAGACCTGGCGTGGCTCTGTGATAGAATACTTGATTGCCACGCGGACTGCTTGGGTTTGATTCCTGCTGGGACCCTCTGATATTTATAATTTGCATTCGTCAGGTCAACGCTGCCGACGTCAGTTTTTCTTAACGCTCTCGCATTTAAATTACGAATGTATGTCCTCGTCTTTGCTGGGTAGACATAAATTGTCCAACACCTGTGTCGCATACCCGCATACCGCGGCCCGTGGTATACGGGTGTGTGCCACAGGTGTCTGCGGGAAAGGGTTTGACAACGTATGCGACAGGATTTTCGCGTTATTCATGTCGTGACTAGCCAGACAAGTTCGTCAACACCTCTTACCCTCCCATACAAATTTTGGTCTACCCCAAATTAAGGAGGCGATCACGAGAGCACCCAGACGTAGGCGGCTAGATAGATAGATAGATAGATAGATAGATAGATAGATAGATAGATAGATAGATAGATAGATAGATAGATAGATAGATAGATAGATAGATAGATAGATAGATAGATAGAAACGCGGAAGTGCTTAGAGTACGCAAAGAAATTCTTCGCATTTAAAATTCACCGAATATTACGATAGCCCCTAACGCGGAATTTGAAGGTAGCAGAATATGATATACGGCAGTGCTAGCTGGGCCTCTGCTGGAAGGGTTCGTCTAGCAGCAGCTGTACATGAACCACTCTTACCGGCTTCGTCGAAACTGCACCAGCCCGCAAAGTTCTGCAACGTACAGCGCATTGGAAGGATTGAATAATTGAGAATACATTGAGGGCGCACTTGATGGTAGAAGTGTAAAGGGTCGGAAATACATCACCTTATCGGAAGCCAAAGCGAGGGGAGCTCCCGCGCTTCAGAGTACTAGGACAACCCGCACTCTGCCTTCGTCGACATTCAGGACGATGGGCGCTCCATGAACGGGCGCACAAGAACTGCACTTGAAATCTGAATACCGATAAGATTACCAGGAAACTCTAGACGTCCAGAGAACCTCCTTTGGTGGATGCGCAATCGTAGAGTTTTATTATGAACAGCGGCTATACTGAAAACGCTCTTTCTGGGCGGCATCGGAGTTTTGTTTTGTTCCTATGATTTGTTTGCATCTTGCACGGCCCCCTAAAGAGCGAACAGCTAGACGAGGGTTTTTTATAAAATTTTCGCAAAGCCAGTACTTTCCTGACGTTTCCTCCATGTAGGCTTAGCATGTTGTCCCGGCAAATGGCTTCTATTCTACCACCACCACAGTTTAACGACGGGCAGCAGCTGTGACAGACGCACAGTCACAACGAACGACGAATGGCGTCATGGCAGCAGCAGTTGTGTTTGGTCTACGCGTTCAGCCTACGCTTACATAAATCCCCGTGAACCTAGAGCATAACTCCGCTGTGAAACATCCGGTAAACCCGCACCAAAGGTGTACTATCGTGAGCAATATAAGCTCGAACACGCCAGCGCGTGGCGAATAGCCCCAAACCCTACATCAGGCCGATTCGCAGCGGCCGCTGTCGGAAAGAAATTGGAAAGGGCGCCGCGCTTCACCTATAGTTGTTTACACACCTGCCTCGATATCGTTGCTGCGAAACGGCAGCTTATAGCATGCCAGTAGCCACTAGCGGTGATATGAATTCACATCAGCGCGCACGGCCCCACCCAATGGCGCATCTGGCTATGTAGCTACTGACATATCGGCTGTGAGGAATTTAAGGTGAAAACTTCAGCGCAAATCAAGAAGGACCACAAAGAATTGAAGAGAAGTTTTTTCTATTATTTGTGGTCCGTCTTGATTTGCGCTGGTGTTTTCACCTTAAATGCTACGTACCAACTCCCAACAGAAGTTTTATGGGCTGTGATGTAGCCTGCCGTGATGCACCGGCCATGCTTATATTACATCTAAGTGGTATTGGCTGAGCATTTTGATGGGCCTCTTTTATTTATTTTGTATTTCATGCAGTTTTTTTTTGCGTTATCACTGCCAGCGGCTACTGGCACCCAATCAGCTGCCGTTTCGCAGCAACGCTAGCGAAGCGGTAGTGCGAACACTAAGCCGAAGACCGCCCCTCCTTTCCCCTCCGGTTTCGGCAGCGCCATCCACGCATCACGTTATCGGTTTTGAAGCTATTTGCCACGCGCGCGCATATTCGAGCTCACATTGCTTACGATAGTAGACTTCGGTCACCTGCTATAACACCGATAAGGCCCAATATTGCCACTGCAATGCGCGAACGTAGACGTGCGGCTGATTGACACCTCCTTTATATCGCTACTTTTAATGGCTCCTTCTGCGAGATCCGTACTCATGTTATTATCCACATCCGCTATCATTCGCAAGAAGTGCACAAGCTATATGATATAAGGACAATGAATAAATCGTTTCGTGCTTCCTGTCTCCGAGATGACTGCGCGACTCGTGGTCCAATCACTACTGCGCGAACTCCTCCCTTTCGTCCCTTGCGCAAATACGGAACTATTCGACAAATGGCAACTGCACATACCGACGAGAGATGAGCTATTCACGTAAAGCCCGACGAGGGCCACCCTCTGCGCCACTGGTCACAGAAGCGGTCTTTCTTTCTTTCTTTCTTTCTTTCTTTCTTTCTTTCTTTCTTTCTTTCTTTCTTTCTTTCTTTCTTTCTTTCTTTCTTTTTCTTTCTTTCTTTCTTTTGAGCGTCGCAACGTTCGCAACGTTTCTAAGTACGTCACCAGGCACATCGATGATGTGTGTTTATGGCTGCTTTAGCGCTTGGCTGCTATAAGAGCACCGCCCGCGAGGTGTTGATTTCTCCGGGCATCACCCACGATGGAGCCTCCCACCAATAGGACGCAAACAACGCGTGTTGTTTTTCCATTGCGCAAGAGTAGCGTGTCCGCAACCCTGAAGAAGCCTTCTAAATTGTCGCCGATGATATCTTCCTTCACTTTTGATGGTCGCCAGTACACAAAAATGTCGATATTATTTTCCTTCCTTCCGCACTAATGTTATAATAACCGCATGCCTTAAAGGGCTCACGAACCACCCCTCGCGCTTCGCGTGAAAAACACCTTGTAATGACGCCTCCCAGGAATACATAGCCAAAAGAATTTTTTTGAAGAGCTAAAGTAGGAACGGTGATACAGTGATCGCTGTATTTGCCTGAAGCATTCCCCCTGCGAGCGCGCGTGGCGAACGGACGCGAGGCACGTCGGCTCTGTCAATTTTCGACTGGCGCCACGGACCTTTCTACCAGACCCAAGAAATTTTGTGTCCTCTGGACCCAGCAAGTCACCCGGACCACGGAGACATCTAATTTGTCAAGGTGGGCGGATTTATCGACAAATTAGAGCGACTTTACCGCCTCGCCTCGCGGCGCCAACGCTGAACCCGTGGCTCAGCTGGCGTCCAGCAGCGGGGAAGTCGACGCTTCTGCCAAAATGGACGCCTCTTCATCTCAACGCGGCTACGACCCAGAGGAAATGGCATGGTCGACCGTTTTGCAGGCCGGTAACCAAGATTTGGCACCTGCGGAGCCCATCCGCAATGAAAATCTGTTCCGTCTTGTGGGGAGACGCTCCCAGCGACGAAAGGCCAAGATGACCGCGGCCACCACTCAGGCCGCTTCAGGCAAGCAGCCATCCAAGCCTCAAGCTCCTACCTCGCGCAAGGAAAAGGGGCACGCCAAGCCAGCGTGGAGGCCGAAGCCTCTTCAGAAATTCCCCCCCGGACGACATTGTAGTTGTCCTAAAGCCCCGGACCGCCCTGGCACTCGGAGCCACTTTCCAACCTGGTGAGCTCGGCCTGTCCTTGCGCACTTACCTTGGCGCGCAATTGGCTGCAGACCTTAGCTTTGTGCTCTCGCGTGAGCAGAATCTTATTGTGGCGAGTACCCAGAACGCCTACGTGGCCGACCGCCTTCTTGGGGACTTCGTCATCAAAACGGCGCAAGGGGATGTGGCCCTCCGTGGACATCTCAAACAATTTGACGAGGATGTCAGCTATGGCGTCGTCTCCGTAGCTAATCATGAGACCGATGAAACACTGAAGAATAGCATTCAATGGAGGCAGGGCACTATCCTTCGTAAGTTTAGGACGTCCAATAAGGCCCGACTCACCTTCACCAGGAACGTCAAGCCACGGACTGTCCACTACAACTCTGAGATCATCACTGTCCGACCCTACCTCCGGACCATCCCGGCCTGCGGCGTGTGTGGCACCGTGGGACACAGGGCGGACACATGCCCCAATCCAAAGCAAGATCGTTGTGGCCTGTGTGAACAACATGCGCCATTTGTCGAGGGGGGTGCGGGCCCATCACGAGTGTAACGCGAAATGTGCAGTTTGTGGTGGTGGCCACGCCACGAATTCAAAGGAATGTGCGGCAAAATACCGCACTGCCGCCAAGTTGGACAGCCCCAAAGGCGGCAAAAACAACCCGGCGTGGAAGTCAGCGACACGTCAGCCGGCACACAGCTCTGGCAGCGGTGATGACTCACCACAACACAGTGAAGACAACTCTTCGCCAGCGCCACCCTGTAGTGGCGCCCAGAAGCGAGGCGCAGCACCACCACCGCCCCCCACACGGCGGCCAAAGGAACCAGAGCCGTTCCCAGCAGCAGCAACCCAAGAAGCAAGGCCCGGGTGACGTCTGGGCAACCATCGTCAAAAATGGCAAAAAGGTGAGCGGCACGAGTGGGGCTGCCTCCTCCTTCCCCTCTCCTCCACCCTCCCCTTCTCGCTCAACGGCTGACGCTGAGCTCCACAATCTAGTGGCGTCTCTCCGGGCCCAAAACGAGATGCCTCTAGCCAAAATTGAAGCCCTTGAAAAGCAATCCACTCGCCCTCGCCCCAGCCTGCCCCGCATACCGGAAGCCATGGAGAGCGCGGCGGTGCCGCCGACGACTCTGGAATCTTCCATTTCCGCCCTTCAGACCCGCCTCCAAACCAAATTTACCACCATGATGAACACATTGGCTGCCCAAATCATATCTCAAATTACTAATCAGCTTAATGCTCAGGTTAACGCTCAAGTAGCGGAGACCCTTCCCAACATGCTTGCCCGCGCTGCGCGCAAGGGTAGCCTCAAGGACGTATCTGGCCGCCCAAGCAAATTTTCTCGTCGCGAGATCATCCTCAACGACGATGAGGACAGTGGATCCCTCTCTGGGACAGAAGTACAGGCCCAAGGAGCTGGCTCTGGAGCTACTGCCATCTCCATTGTAATTCCTAATACTGTGAATGGCGGGACACCCTCCATGTAGGCAATCCCCCAAATCCAAATTGACTTCCCCTACCCTAGTAACCCAGTGGAACTGTCGGGGACTCCGGTCTCGTACTAAGCGGGTCAACCTCCGGCTGTACATTTCAACCTTTCCGCAAATGCCCGCCGTGGTGGCCCTTCAGGAGCCAGGAAAGGGCACCACCTTACAAAATTATACGACGTTCCAACAGGACCCCTTGTCATGTCTTTGCGTTCATAAGAACTTTACTGCCACCATGGTCGACCTTGACCTCCAACTTGACTACTCATATGTAATGGTGACTCTCCTTCCTATCCGCAAATCAGATCCATCGTTACATGTCCTTAACGTATACTACACTCCGAAACTGCCGAATGTTTCTTTCTCGGACCTCTTTAGCCGCGCGCTAAGAGTTGCGGGTAGGGACCCCCTCCTGATTGTGGGTGATTTTAACGCCCGCAGTCGTGTATGGGGGGTACCATCGTAAAGAGAAGCGTGGGACGCAAGCTGGCGGAACTTGCGCCAACGCTGGGCCTCACTCTTCACACCGATCCAGTCCACCCAACTCGGATAGGCAACTCTGTGACACGAGATACGTGTCCAGATTTGACCTTTACCCGCAACATTCAGTATGCAGAGTGGATCAACACCGAAGAAACCCTCGGTAGCGACCACTGCATCTTGAACACCACAATCCGGACCAAACCACTGGCACAAACGATATCACAGGCCCGTCTCCCAGACTGGTCAAAATTTAGGCAAAATTATAACACCGCAACATCAATACTCGAGCGGGGATACGACACATGGTCCCAAGAATTGGTTAGTAACCTTCGCTCCACTGAAACCAAAATTCAGCTTTCAGAGGCGGTCTCGGACGTGGACAACCACCTCCTCCACCTCTGGGAAGCACGGCATTGCCTTGTTCGCCGATGGCACCGACAAAAGCATAACCATACACTGAAAGCTCGAATTGCCGAGCTCACTCAGAAGGCGGCCGAGTATGCGGTCCCAACTCGCGGACGCCAACTGGGTGAGCAGAACTTTTTGTTGGGCAAGTTGGTACACGTTCATAATAGAATTTTAAGGCGCAAATGAGGACGGACACAAGATAGAACACAGGACAGAGCGCTCTGTCCTGTGTTCTATCTTGTGTCCTTCCTCATTTGCGCCTTAAAATTCTATTATCAACCGGGTAAATAGATGCAACACGGCAGCGCGCCAAATGTCCTGCAAGAATACTTGGAGGCTATTTCGCGCGCTCATAGACCCAACGCAGACCCGCACCGAAACTCAAAAACACCTACAAAGGGCAATCCATAGCTTTCAGGGCAATACAACTAAGCTGGCGCACAAATTAAGGGACAAATACCTGTGCTCCACACAGGACCCCTGTGGATCGGCGTACTCCTATGCAGGTTCGGAGAACGTTGAGCTGGATCGCCCGTTCCAGCTTTTCGAACTGCGGTAGGCCCTGGCTAAAATGAAACGTGGCACCACACCGGGTCGATACAAAATTACTGCGAAAATGTTAGCTAACCTTCCCCACCCGGCATACGAATCACTATTAGCTTATATCAACTCAATTTGGTCAGGGGAAGTGCCACTCCCCATACAATGGAAGACCGCCATGGTCACATTTATACCAAAACCTGGCAAGGCCGTGCACACGGACAACCTTCGCCCCATTTTTCTCACATCATGTACGGGCAAACTGATGGAGACGATGGTGCGGGATCGTTTGTCTGATTTCATGGAGAACCAACATATTTTCGCAGAATCAATGCACGGGTTTCGCCCGTACAGATCCGCGCAGGACATTCTGCTTCAACTTAATCGGGACATCCTAGACCCTGTCGACTGCCCTCACAACGACAAGGTCGTACTCGCCTTGGACTTAAAGGAGGCATTTGACAATGTAACCGATGAGGTAATTTTTACACACCTTTCACAAACAGGCTGCGGCTTAAAAGCGTTCGAATACATTCGGCAGTTCTTAACCGATAGACAATCTTACATCCGCATACAGGACAAGGAACACGGCCCTTTCCCCTTAGGAACTAGAGGTACACCACAAGGTGCAGTGCTGTCTCCTTTATTATTCAATCTGGCCATGATGCATCTGCCGGCTCAACTGGCTGATGTCCCCGGCATACAACATGCGTTGTATGCTGATGACATCACCATCTGGGCCACGCAGGGCGCACTCGAAGACATGGAGGCGAACCTGCGGCAAGCCGCGAGCATAGTCGACCGCTATGCCCGCCAGTGCGGCCTTCAATGCTCACCCTCCAAATCAGAATTCGTGCACATACGCCCCTCTCCAAAGTGCACGGCCAAAATTGAACTCTCATTGGAGACAGGTCGAATTCCTGGACAAAAAGAAGTCCGGGTACTGGGGCTCTTTATTAATCAAAACAGACGGTCGGACACCACATTGGCCAAACTCCGTAAGGTGGGAGACCAGGTGGGCCGCATGGTCCGCCGAGTCTCTAACAAACGCGGGGGGGCTACGGTGCAGAGATGCCTTGCGGCTGGCACATGCATTTGTAGCCAGTAGAATCTTATATTCTACCCCATACCTCCATCTGCGGAAGCAAGACGAGGATGTACTTGAAGTCATTCTTCGCAAAATTGTAAAGCGGGCTCTCGACCTCCCCGTGAACACCTCTAACCAGCGACTTCTAGGCCTGGGCATGGTGAACACGTTTCGGGAGCTTCGAGAGGCGCACCTCACAAATCAGTACACTCGACTCTCACAGACAGTAGCGGGTCGCCGCCTATTAACCCGCTTACACATTCAACCCATCAACATCACGGAAGATCGCGTTCAACTCCCATTCGAGTGGAGATGCGCCCCTCCACGTGCGCCCTCTTCCCAACAATATGGCAAAAGAATACCACAATGGCCGGCGCCTGGCGCGGGCGGAAGCCCTGGCCCGCCATTATGGATCGAAACCCGGCGTGTTGAATTGAATTGAATTTATTAACAACAAGGTTGCGAGGATGACCAGGCAAAAAAGCTGCATTAAGCAGCTTGAGGGGAACCTGGCCACCCATACACTGGGCAGCTTCACAGCGGTAAAACGGAAGCACATGATATACATAATGTATGAACTAACTAAAACAGTAAGAAACAGTGAACATCCACGGTCAGAATAAATAAACAAGGTTGTTGCGAAAACATTTTAAAAAAGGGGGGAAAAATAGGCGGATGTTCTACGTGGACGCCTCCGGCCCACACCATGGGGGATGGTATACGGCCGCTGTCGTACACGAGAACCAAACAGCTAACGGGCTCACGTTCCGAGCCAGGAACATAATCCACGAGGAGGAAGTCGCCATTGCATTGGCAGCTTGTCACAACACATCGCAAACCATCACCTCCGACTCTCGAGGGGCCTGTCGAAACATCGTCAACGGCTTTGTCGCGTACCTAGCCTATCGACTATTGCAACATTGTGACTATCAGGGAATTCCCGCACCCCGCCGTATAGTATGGGCTCCTGCTCACATAGGACTAGAAGGGAATGAGGCAGCTCTCTTCCCGAGCATTCCCACTCGCCTCCCCCGATCAGGACGACCTCGAATTCAATCCGGTGTATTCTTTCCGCGAAATTGTGCATCATTATCAATCCGACCACAGCCTTTATCCACGCCCATGCAAAGGCCTAAGTAAAGCGGAGGAGCGGCTTTTACTCCGACTTTTCACGAACACTATGCTGTGCCCGGCAGCACTCAAACACTTCGATTCCGCCTTTTCCGGTAGTTGCTCACACTGTGGGGAGAAGTCTTCGGACATCTACCACATGGTGTGGGCGTGCCCCTGCAACCCTGCTATATCCCGTATCCCCAACCCAAGCCGGAAGGAGTGGGAGGCGACCCTGCTTGGCTGCTCTGACCTTCAGGCCCAAAAGGCCTTGGTCCGACGTGCCCAGGCAGCAGCCGACGCCAATGGGGTCCCGTACTAGGGATCCCCACCTACTAGTTGTAGGCGCCGTCCTCTTATGGGGCGGTCCCTGCATACCTCCCTTGTTTCTGTAATAAATGTTTTTACCACCACCACCCTCACTCGCTCCATTCCGCAGGAGAGGGCAGCGCCGTTCGCGGCGCGCCGCCCAGTGCAATACGTCACCTCGCTTCAGTGATACGTGGTTTCCTTTCCGCGGTACTTGGCGGTGCTGACGGCTACTGCTGGCAACTCATAGCTCCGGTCGGGACGGTTTTTTTGCAGGTCGATCCGATTCGTCCACGTGACAATTTCAGTGGCGTCACCAATACTTCTTGACTGTCACTGCGTTTTTTTGTTTTTGTTTTTTGTTTGGTTTTCATTCGCAGTCCGTTTGAAGTCGAAACAAGTCGGGGCGAAAACTGTAAACATGCGGCTGAAGCTGATGAGATTGGATGAAGAGCAGTTCTCTGGAAAAGCCTCGGATATGAACATCGGCAAAAAGCTCGGTCGCTGTCGGATCCGTCGTCATCCGAGGTTGTCGCGTGCTAAGAGGGGTTTGCAATTTGTTTCGCGTCGATCTTCCATGCGCATAAACATGCGGAGTTGTGTGCTTCTTGTTTTGTGAACTCTCATTGCTTTGATATAACCTGAAAGTGCCGTAAGGCCCCATGTCGAGACTTCTTTTTCGTAATGTTTACCGTTGGCAAACGACTGCATCCGCAGCTTCCGGTTTCTACAGACTAGTACGTACTGTTACATACCGCTTATGGACGTGAAATATGTTGGGGTTGTTCTGTGATGAAATTGTACAAAAGTGGTACTATGCCGTTCGTTTGCTTGCCTGTCATTTAATGTAAAAACAAGCTGTAGCTTGTCGTTTTGTTGAACTCCCATCTTTATAAGCAAACTGGCCTGTGCCTTGACCACCGTGTAGATGCTTGTGTTCATTGTTATCTCTTTGATCCTTTTCCCATTTAACAGTACGAGCGCGCCCAATGTTTAAATCGCGAAGAGAGAACGAGACGGTTCCCTGTGTACGTTTTCCCGAGTCATGTTCGCGTTATGGTGCCCTTGGCAGCCTACTCGCTTCCTCGTGGTATTTACTGTACCATATGCCAGTGCATGACAGTTGAAACTGGGATGGAAACATACGTATGCTTTCGAACGTTGCTCCTGTTACTGATACGCGGTGAGCTCACCGAGATACAAAGACAAGCTTATCGAAAATATTTCAGCGTTAAACCTGCACGAGACTAGCTCTGAAATGTGCTTAGGGGCAGCGAACAAGTGAACTTGGAGACAAACTGGGGAAGCGCGTGTCAGGAGCCCATGCACATAAAATCAGCTTTTGGGAATGCCAGAGTGCACCAAATTTCACCTAATGTGACGTCTTGTATCATGTTTGTTCGCAGCAGCCATTATTGAGTCTGCTTTTTCTTGATTGAGCAGCCATATTAGGAGATGTGTATTTCAGGATGCCAACTATACAGCACTGAATTTGCCGTCGGAGTGTGAAAAAACCATTTCCTAGGCAGTCCGAAATGCCATATTTCACAGGACTCCCTTTCCCCCTGACCCTTAAAAAAGCTTAGCCAAGGCAGTTTTAGAGCACAGCTTAGGATTAGGATTAGGATTAGGATGTTGTAGGCTGCCGGTAGCTCTTAGGCGCCCATTCTTGCGTTAAGCGACGTCGGTGGCGTAACAGTGCGAACGAGTGCGTGCCACCGGAACTGGGCGCTGCCCCACTTCCATGTACAGCAGGTGCGAGTGTCCAACGAAAACGAAGTATCCGCCACGTGAGCACAACATCAAAATTCATAAAATTGAAAAGTCTAACTTCTTCATATAGTCATCTCTTGGCCGATCTCCCGGAGTGGGTATGAGCCATATCAAAGGAAACAGCAACAACAACAACATGAATTAGGCAAGCAAAGAAGAAGATTGGTATACGTTGCACTGAGTCACGCTACAGACATCAACAGGCTCTGTCTCCCCAGTGTAGAAGACTTCAGATTCTACCATGGGAAACCCAAACCAGACAGAACGCTAGCCGATGAGTTTAGTCAGTTGCAGTCTCACGAACTCGAAACCGCCACTGCTAAGTGCTATGCCATGATTCAGCAGCCGTCCGCCACGGTGGATCGGTGGCTAAGGTGCTCGGGTGCTGACCCGAAGGTCGCGGGTTCGATCCCGGCCGCGGCGGTCGCATTTCGGTGGAGGCGAAATGGTAGAGGCCCGTGTACTGTGCGATGTCAGTGCACGTTAAAGAACACCAGATGGTCAAAATTTCCGGAGCCCTCCACTACGGCGTCTCTCATAATCATATCGTGGTTTTGGGACGTAAAACGCCAGATATTATTATTATGATTGAGCAGCCACACTTCTTATCGATCTCCGTGCTCTATGTTCGCTCCCTTGCTGCTCGTGCCAACGACATACATCATGATCCCGTTCTTCGGCGTTCCTCTGCACTTTGCCTTACTGAAACCTGAATAGATCCCTTCGCAATTATTGGTCTACATCTGCTGAGTGGCGGCCCAAGCGATGCACACGATCAATTTCTTTGGGGTTAATATCTATGGCTAAGTAGTGATGGCAATGGAGAATGATTAGTTGCTCAATTTCAGCGTACGATTCCGAGGGATTAGCATCTGGTACACCATAAAAAATTGCATTGTTACGCCGTGACCTGTTCTCTGCGTCTACCAAACGAGCCTCAAGGTCATCTGTTTTGCGCGCGGCATGAACGGTGTTGTTCTTGATTAGTCAAGTTCGGTTTTTAGGGGTAGCAGAGCTTGGTAATGTTATCCATATCAGTGATTCGCTTTGTTAGGTCGGAGAGGGCATGTTCTGTTGTTAGTAGTGGACTTGTTAGTCCCTGCACTTCATTTAAGAGTGTTGACTGGTCCGCGGAAAGCTTTTGCTGTTCAGCGAGAATAGCATCAGGGCCCGGGTTTGACTCGATGTCTCCCGATACAAGTAGCAATAACAATATCACGACACTTGATAAAACGGAAGCTTGGGCTAGTTGGTGATTTGGAATCAACATGCTTGCACAGCGCAAGAAAAACCAGGCCGTAGGGAGGACGCAACGCGGGAGCTGACTTCAACTAAATTTTATTTTAGAAAACGCTGGAAATAGATACACATGATAGCAAGTAGCAAACCACAGCACAAACGCACAACCTATTGCGTTAAAGCCAGATACTCGATATCTTGATAAGTGAGTGCAACAGCACACCTCAGCAGAAACTCACAACCTATTGCGTCACAGCCAGGTACTCCATTTCTTTTTTAGTGAGCGCAACAGAAGGCATGCTAGCATAGAGGTCACTCAGCAGTTGCATTTGATTATCCTCGATGATTTCGTGTGTTAGCTGCTGACGATGTTTTGCGACAACGGTGCACTTTTAAAATGCCGGTTTACAACCAATATCTCTACAGTGAATACCCAGATGGCCTTCAACAGCTGAGTTTACATGATAGTGATGCTCCTTTAAACGCTCATTCAAGCACCTGCCCGTTTGTCCAACATACTTCTTGCAGCAAGACAACGGGCTCAAGTAAACAACAGCCACAGCACATGCTACGAATTGCCTCGTATGTTTCGTTGTGCAGCCGCTCCATTGTGCGGTTTGAGCATTCTCGCGTTTACAGAGCACTGAAAGCTTTCCTGGGGCAGAAAAAACAACCTTGGCGTCAACCTTATCCCCTATCTTTTTCAAATTGTTTGAAATCTTATATAGATAGTTTGAAATCTTATGTGATAGTCAAACATATTGACTCACGGCACTGACACATTCAACAACAGTCGTACAGCAGCAACGTGGGCTCGGTAGCTTCAGCAAGTAATTACTGCTCTTCTTTGTGAAGAGTGATTGCGGAACACTAACCTGCATAGCGAAGAGCAGCGGATTAGTTGATGACGAAACGGAAGAGCCACCAAGCCCACGAAGCGCTGCCGAGGGGGGGGCACACTTTTTACAGCTCGCGGAGTAGGTGACGTTGCTGGCGATGGGACTGTCCATGCACCATCCAGGACCAGGCTTTGCGAAAGTGGCGACAGGATGGCAGACAGAGGCGAGATGAAGTCTGATTTTCCGCTTGTTTGGTCGATGGCCAGAGCAATGTCGAAGCACCGCAATCCACATTTCGGCGATGTGTCCGCAGAAGTGGACACACCGGCAACAAGAAGCAGATGCGCGACCATTGCTGATAGCACCTGCATAGCGAAGAGCAGCGGGTTAGTTGGTGACGAAACGAAGGAGCCAAAAAGTAAAGTGCGCAATTATGTGTATAAATAAAATGAGTTCTTGGCTATATTCTATAGTATGGAAATAGCTCGCGCAATTAGCTATAGGAATAATAGATCATAAAGAGCATCATTTGCCTTGCGTATAACATAAATGTAGGCAGGGAATAACGATGTCGACCTGGAGGAGAAAAACTCAAATTTTGGTATACATTTTTCTGGAAATTACCTGACTTGTTGAGGTTAATTGATGAAATGAGCGCCACAGGAATATGCAGACACTTCTCGTCTCAACACCTCAGATCGTGACATAGCCTGCGCTTCATCATTGCCACGTAGCTTTCAAGAAGCGTCCTGGTTGAAACAATTTCGTCCAAGTCAGCGCAGGTAATCGATAGCAGAAGCTACGTAAGAAGCGTCGCCAGCAAAATGTTCCTAAATTAGAAGGGGAAGAACGATCGATGTACTTCCAACAAATACATCATGGCCAAGCAAGCACGCTTATTGTGGGAGTTCATAAATAATTGAGCACGAAAAACATCGACGGTGAAACACAGCAAAGCTCACAAAATATTTACAGAACAAAATTATGTCGAGGAGACCTTTAAGTTATATTCTTAAGGAACTTTATGGGCAAAAACAGCGCGCAGACGGACGAGACGAAGAAAAGGTAACACAACAGAAGCGCAGTGTTCTTCGTCCCGTCCGTCTGCGCGCTCTTTTTGCCCATAGTGTATCACCAACTAGCCCAACTTTCAGTCTTGCTTGTTAAGGAACTAGCTTATAAATAAGTTCATGTCGTGAAGAAGCGAATAATATGTACAGCAGCGCGATGTAAAAGGAGTAAACGCTTGCTTTCTTGGCTTTCGCAAGAAGCACGTGCACTAGGTGGCATTTGGACCCATAAGAATTGGAGAGGAGGAAAGCCGGAAGAATGACTGCAGCGCCCCAGCAAGGTTCATGGAGCCTGGTCAATAAAGCACGGTGACATTCCGAGTATCTGTCTCTAAGCTCGAGTCTCAACCGTGCACCGGTGAAGGCGTGTAAAATACCTGCCGTAGTGGACTGTAATTCTGGATATCGCGCGTGATCTTAAAGATGTCTGACGCCTAAGTTGCCTGCAATACATTCCAGATAAGCATGTAACACAACGCGAAACGCACCTTAGGATAACCACCCCATGGTTGTCACGAAGGAATACAAGTATAAAAAAGCTTCATTTTGCCACTGCAGTTTATCAGAGAAGGTTCGTCTGCTCGCGTACGAAACCTTGTCTTCCTCGGGGTCTGGCGTACGAGCGAAGGTGCGAATACCTGGAACTTATGACTGGGCGTAGCAGCCACGCCTTCAGATAATGAATGCTTCATCGAAACGTGCGTGCGTCAACCGCATATTTAACAAGCTGGCGTTATGGCGGTGCTAAAATGAGCGCCTATCGAGGCTTTTCCAATCTATCGCAGACATCAGATATCGTCATGCCACTCAAGCCAAAGTCAGTATGCGAGACGAACACTGCGTAACACAAACACAACTACAAACTGCTATAAATAGACGAGTGTTGGTGATATTTTCCGTCACCCCCCTCGGAGTACCTGGTGGTATCTCTTGAATAAAGGCGTTTTTACTACTATTCAAGCCGCATAGTATTCCGAATCGCGAGCGTATTTCATTCCGTGCCTAAAAAAAGAGGCTTCGAGATAGTGGCACCGTTAAAAAAAAAGAGCATGGTGAAGCGCCTTCTTTCAGTATAGACATCGTTCTTGATATACAGCTGGCTTCGCTTGAATAAAAATGTCTCAGCTATCTTCGGCCATACCACCGGAATAAAAAGAAACTCATTCATAGTCCAGCCGACACGTACAGAGGGCTTCTGCTTGCAACAAAGTAGCAACACTGATCAGAAGTTCTCCTTACACGCAAGGATCGATGTATATGTTACTGTGCACGCGAGCCTGCGTTTGTCGCGCCATAAATTGTATATCTGCGTAGCATCGACGATTCTTAGATGAGTTACATCCCAGTTCGTTGCCTGCTGTATCAGTGGGTACCACTCAAGGCTCGCGTCGCTCAGCCATCCCGTCTCATCGCACGTGACAGCCATACTGGCGGCCTTGTGTCGAGCACGGCATAGGAATGGAAGAAGGGGCTGCCGGGAGCCGGCGACCATTCGATATCCAAGCTGCTACATTTTATGCTCGCTACCACCGAATCCGCGATAGCTGCACCTATGGGCGTTCGGTAGTTTCAGCGTGAGTGTAGAGCTTATCAGTCACCGGTGTACCGGCTAAAGGCACAAAGGCACGTCGACGGGTTTCTTTCGCGAATGTGACAAGTAAGTCTCGCTGTAAGATAGGGAGATTCACGTCACTGATGAAGGAAGGCTTGTCACGTTTGCAACAAATGAAACGAGAAGTGCCCCATAAATAATCCCGCAATGCAAATACGAATGACACTCTCTGGGCGTACGGAACAACTATGCGCTGCTCCTTTTCGTAGTAATTTCCTGTGTGCACCGAACTTCCTCGCAAACTTAAGATTAGAATTCCAATAGATGAGATTTGGAATCCTAGAAAGGTTTCTACTATAAGGAATACAAACACCAAGGGTGCAACAACTTTCACAAAAACTTGGCAGAATTCCTCCTACAGATCTTTAAGTACTGCTCGAGCGCTCTCGATTTCTAAAATTATAGCGAGTGATGAAGCAAGGACCACCATGTGTGTGTTTGTTATCACACGTTTCCTTCCGACAGCGCTCTTCGGGAGAAGTGGCTTTGTGCTGTTCGGCACGTCGACTGGTCCCTCGGTAGAAACGCTTGTGTGTGCACTCATCACTTCACTCGGGAGAGTTACAAATACAGCTCGCGCTCGAAGGAACAATGTGGGCTTCGCGCACCCGCTGGTCGAAAGCAAAGGGCGATCCGTCGGCGTTCACATAGTAGCTGAAAGAGTCGCCGAGATCGTCGTTGGTGAATTCAGAAAGGCTGGCACTACTCGATAGCCCGTCGGATAACATCACCAGTCTCCTTATCGCGCGCTAAAGAAAGCACGTGCGCTTTGCTTACACCCTGGCCAGCCCTGGCTGCTTGACAGTGCATGTCATGATGTCGTCGTAGACGCTGCATGAAGCAGCTGCTTCTGTCGGTATCGGATTCAACGCATCGTTTCGTGCCTATTTAAAATTACGGACGAGTCTACTACAGGGTTGCCAACCATAGTGTAGTTACTCTGCTTGTAGGGTAATTTCGGAATTTTTTGGGTAGCTTAGGGTAGGGCGCTAATACGATTTTCTTACCAGGCGGAGGGTAATTTCCACCTTTCGCTCTCATCGACCTGCGAAAAATGTAGACG
>JALIZH010024580.1:0-36024 GCA_030522465.1 Rhipicephalus appendiculatus
GTCCATATATATATATATATATATATATATATATATATATATATATATATATATATATATATATATATATATATATATATATATATATATATATATATATATATATATTGTAGCGAACAAATGCAGCGCTTGCTGCTAAAACAACTATTTATTTAGGGCGAACTTGTGCCCGTCAACTCAAGACACAGCTTTTCGCAAGGGTCGTCCCACGTTAGCTACTCCGAACTTCGTCGGCCTCTTCTTCTTGCGTGTCGTCGCGTGCCGCTCCTTCGAGCCGCCAGTCTTCTTTTTCCCCAGCGCGTTCTGTCGTGACACGCGCAGTCCAGCGTTGCATGGCGCGCGTTGCTTGACAGTTCGTGTGGCGGAATTCACAAAAGCAGGAAGCGGCGTGTGACTTCAGAGGGTGTCAAACAACTTGCGGCATTAGTCCCCCTTCCCGAAACGCATCGTCCCGATGCGTGCGGATGGCTAACGGTTTCGAAGAGCAGGATTGATCTGATGTTTGAGCGCATGTAGCAGTTCTCTCGTTCAGTGCCTTTCGTAGTACGGTTTCATTCGTACTACATGTATGACTTCTGGGTGATTCCCTGCGTCGCGTTGAGCACACTTGACCCTCAGGGATTACTTCGTAATTTAAAGTACTTAACCGGCGAAGTACCTTGTAAGGGCCGAAATAGCGCCGCATCAGCTTTTCAGATAGGCCAGGCACACGTACTGGCGTCCACACCCACACTTTGTCTCCGGGGTTGTACTGTACGTCTTTTCGCCTCAGATTATATCGACTTGCGTCGGCGCCCTGCTGTTGAATGATACGGTGCCTTGCCAACTGCCGTGCCTCTTCTGCCCGTTCTATGTAATCGCTGATGTCCGGGTTACTCGCATTCGAATCGTTGACAGGTAACATCGCGTCTAAGGTCGTTGTTACCGTCCGACCATAAACAAGTTGAAATGGTGTGAAGTGCGTCGTCTCTTGTACTGCGGTATTATATGCAAATGTAGCATAAGGCAAAATGATGTCCCATGTCCGATGCTCCACGTCCACATACATGGAGATCATGTCAGCGAGCGTTCTATTGAGCCTTTCGGTTAATCCGTTTGTTTGCGGATGGTATGCTGTAGTTCTTCTGTGGTCGGTATGCGTGAGTTTCATCACAGACTGCATCAAACGGGCAGTAAACGCTGTTCCCTTGTCAGTAATGATAACCTTCGGTGCGCCATGTCGTAGCACGATCTGAGTAACGAAAAACTGAGCTACCTCATTCGCCGTTCCTTTTACGAGAGGCGACGTCTCAGCATAACGGGTCATGTAGTCTGTCGCTACAACGATCCAGCGCTTTCCCGATGATGAGACAGGAAATGGACCAAGTAAATCCATTCCCACTTGGTGAAATGGCCCCTTTGGCGGCTCTATGGGTTTCAACAGGCCCGCTGGTTTCGATGGTGGTATTTTGCGTCTTTGACAATCCCGGCATGACTTGACATAGTGGTGCACCGAATCCATTAATTTCGGCCAATAATACTTCTGGCGGATTCTTGCTAAAGTCCGACTAATACCTAAATGGCCAGCCGATGGGTCATCATGACACGCTTCTAAGATCTCTGCTCTCAGTGGTGATGGTACTAGAAGCAGGAACGTCTCGCCGCTGTGTTCGAAGTTTCGCTTGTAGAGGACGTTATTCCTGAGAACATAGGAGGACAATCCACGGACGAAAACTCGTGGTACCTTAATTTGCTGGCCCTCCAAGTACTGGATAAGCGGGAGTAGCTCCTGGTCCATTCGCTGATGACGGGCCATGTCGGACACATTCAGAGCTCCAAGAAATGGGAAATCTTGTTCTTGATCAGATGATGAAGACTCTACAGGTGCACGTGACAGGCAATCCGCGTCGTTGTGCTTGTGACCCGACTTGTAGACGACGGTGATGTCATGTTCTTGCAGACGCAGGCTCCATCTAGCAAGTCTTCCTGAAGGGTCCTTGATGTTCGCCAGCCAACACAACGAATGATGATCGCTGATCGCTCGAAACGGTCTCCCGTACAGGTATGGTCGGAACTTGCTGATCGCCCAGATAACTGCGAGGCATTCTTTCTCTGTCGCTGAGTAATTGGACTCAGCATTCGACAGAGTGCGGCTCGCGTAAGCGATGACTTTTTCTTCTCCATTCTGCCATTGAATAAGGATGGCGCCGAGACCAACGTTACTCGCGTCGGTATGGACGTCTGTGTCGGCGTCTTCATCAAAATGGGCAAGTATAGGAGGAGACTGCAAACGGCGTCGCAACTCTGTGAAAGCTTCTTCCTGATCTTCCCGCCAGGCGAAAGGTACACTTTCTTTTGTTAGCCGTGTCAAAGGTTCAGCGATCTTAGCAAAGTTTTCAACGAAGCGTCTGTAGTAGGCACAGAGTCCCAGGAATCGTCTCACGGCCTTTTTGTCTTGCGGCTTCGGAAAGTTTTCAACTGCTGTAATCTTTTCCGGATCTGGGCGGACGCCTTCCGCACTAACAATGTGCCCGAGGAACCGAAGCTGACGAAATCCAAAGTGACACTTTTCCGGCTTGATAGTCAGTGCTGCCGCGCGAATGGCCTCCAGTACTGTTCTCAGTCGGTGTATGTGCTGCTCGAAGGTAGAGGAAAAAATCACTACATCATCGAGGTAGACGAGACATGATTGCCATTTGAGTCCGGAGAGGACAGTGTCCATCATCCTCTGGAAGGTAGCGGGAGCAGAGCACAAGCCGAAAGGAAGTACTTTGAACTCGTATAGTCCGTCGGGTGTCACAAACGCCGTCTTCTCGCGATCTCGTTCGTCCACTTCGATTTGCCAGTATCCGCTTTTTTAAGTCCAATGATGAAAAGAAGTGAGCGTTGCGTAACTTATCCAAGGTATCATCGATCCGCGGAAGTGGATAAACATCACGCTTCGTGACGAGGTTCAGTTTTCTGTAGTCAACACAAAACCGCAGAGTGTTGTCCTTCTTTTTGACCAGCACTACAGGTGATGCCCACGGACTATTGGATGGCTGGATCACGTCGTCCTCGAGCATTTCCTGCACTTGTTTCTTGATGGCTTCCCTTTCTTTTGGCGCTACTCGGTATGGACGCTGATGTACAGGTCTAGCGTGTTCTTCGACCACGATGCGGTGCTTTGCGACGGGAGTACGTCCGACTTTCGACAAGGTGGAAAAGCACTCCGCAAATTCTTTGATGAGGTCCACAATCTGTTCTTTCTGTGGTGATGAGAGCTCTCTATCAATGTCAACTGATTGAAGTGCACTTCCTACTTTCTCGGAAGCTTTATCAAGAGTACAGACATCCGAGACTTGCACATACTCATGTAGGGATGCTACGGATGTTCCCTTCGCTACATGCTGCACCTCATTGCCAAAGTTGGTTAATAGAACATCCGCACGTCCATCACGAAGGCTCACCAGACCTCTTGCCACGCATAGTCCCTTTTCTAGTAACATTCCGATGTTTCCGTCTGCTAGTCCATCGCAGTCACGGATAACTTCACTCTTCACAAGAACCGTCACACTGCAGCGTGGCGGCACGGTCACATCTTCATCCACAATGCGGAGAGGTGAAACGATTGGTTGCTCCGTGTGACAGATGGCGACAGCATTCTCCGTAGAAAACGAAACTTGAGATTCTTGCAAGTCGATGACTGCATTGTTTGCTTGCAAGAAGTCCATGCCTAGAATCAGCTCACGGGAACATTCGGGAAGAACAATAAAGCTGCCGACGTACATGAATCCTCTTATTACTATCCTTGCGGCGCATAATCCCACTGGGCTGACTAAGTGCCCTCCCGCGGTACGTATCTGAGGTCCGGTCCATTCAGTCAGCACTTTTCGCAGCTTCTTTGCGAGGACGCTACTGACCACGGAGTAGTCTGTACCGGTGTCTATAAGCGCAATAGCCTCGACGTCGTCGATGGTGACTAGCAGTTCGGAGGTAACGTCACTGTTACTGCACTTGTCTGTAGTTGCGTAAATGGCGTCGTCTCGTCGGGTTAGCGATGGAGGGTCTTCAGTTTTCTGAGTATCAGCGGCCTTACCTCCAGAGGTCGCTGGCTCTAGTTTTCCCGCTGCGGGCTAGGTGAACGTGGTCTTGGGAAATTTGGTGACGTACGAGGACTCGGCGATCGATAGCGCATTGGTGCTGCTGACCGCGACTCCCGTTGCTGAGTGTCCTGAGGCGAATGGCGCGAAGACAAAAACTCTTCGATTTCGTAGGGGCGCTCACCGTTCCGCGGGCGAGGGTGCATTGACTGGGAAGCCACGCAGTCCCACTCGACGATACTGACACGCCCGATAAAGGTGACCTGCCTCTCCGCAGTGGTAGCAGAGGGGCCGCCGGTCCGCCGTGCGCCATACATCGCTCTTACGTGGTCTTGCCTCCGGCATGGGTAGTGGCGTATTAGGAGAAAATGTCGGGGGCATAACGGCAGTCGGTGCCGTCCGGTTCGTGCGTCCAAGATCCTGCCGTACCACTTGCGCGTACGATAACTGAGGCTGAGGCTCCGGTTGTGTCTGCTGCAGTACCTGAGGCTGCGGTTGATAGATTGCTTGCCGCACTTCTTCGCGGACAACGTCCGCAAGTGACGGTATCGCTGGAGCACCTTGAGCGATGTGTATTTTCTGAAGCTCTTCCCTGACGACGGCCCTCACCACTTCCCGCAAGAGGTCGATGTTGCTCGTGAGGGTTGTTGACACCGCGCTAACTGAGGAGACGCCTACGTCCCTGTTATACTGGCGCGCGCGCTGCTGCAGTGTCTTCTCTATCATCGTTGCCTCTGTTCTGAACTCAGCTATAGAACGAGGCGGATTACGCACCAGGCCTGCAAAAAGCTCCTCTTTCACTCCGCGCATCAGGTGCCTCAACTTCTTCTCCTCAGCCATGTTCGGGTCGGTTCGGCGGAAGAGTCGGAACATGTCTTCAATGTACATGGCGACGCTCTCGTTGTTCCGTTGGTTTCTCATCTGAAGAGCGGCCTCTGCCTTTTCTTTGCGGTCCGTGTTTGGGTATGTGGCAAGGAACTCCCTTCGGAAGTCGTCCCACGACAATAAGGACGCTTCGTGGTTCTCAAACCACGTGCGTGCAGAATCTTGCAGTGCCACGTAGACGTAACGAAGTTTCCTGGCTTCGTCCCAACCGTTCAACCTGGCGACACGCTCAAAGCCATCGAGCCAGTCCTCGGAATCTTCGAAAATATCACCGTGGAAGACCTCTGGTGTTCGGGGTGGATCCACGACGATATGAGATGGAAAAGGTGTCGCTTGGGCGGCCATCGTAGTGGCGTACGTGCTTACGGTCTCCACTGGTCTCGAAGAATCGAAGAGGGCGCCAAACTCGGGCTGCTCACCACGTAGGCGGCGACTCGTGCGTTGGTGTACAGGAGTCAATTCCGCTGGCTCCAATCTTAAGGGATCTGGGCTACGCTCCCTTGCCTGAGGTGGGCTTGGAATCATACCCAGCACCTCCACCAGTTTGTAGCGAACAAATGCAGCGCTTGCTGCTAAAACAACTATTTATTTAGGGCGAACTTGTGCCCGTCAACTCAAGACACAGCTTTTCGCAAGGGTCGTCCCACGTTAGCTACTCCGAACTTCGTCGGCCTCTTCTTCTTGCGTGTCGTCGCGTGCCGCTCCTTCGAGCCGCCAGTCTTCTTTTTCCCCAGCGCGTTCTGTCGTGACACGCGCAGTCCAGCGTTGCATGGCGCGCGTTGCTTGACAGTTCGTGTGGCGGAATTCACAAAAGCAGGAAGCGGCGTGTGACTTCAGAGGGTGTCAAACAACTTGCGGCAATATATAAAGGAAAGAAGTGTAAACTTAAGGGCTCGTTTATTTTGTTAAACACAGTATTAATGAGAACTAACAGACAAAGATGCCAAGAAAAGTATTGGGGAAGCTATTAGAAGTAACTGTAATGTAAATTTGAACAAAGAAAAGTGGACGAAAAGATAACTTGCCACCGGCAGGGACCGAACCTGCGACTTTCGAGTAACGCGTCCGATGCTCTACCACTGAGCTACGGTGGCGGTCATCCCTCCGTCCACTTTATAGGGTATAGATGTGTATTTAAACGTGGCAGCGTCAGTCAGCGCCGCTTGTTGCCACTACGGCGAGTGTGGAACACTCTTTTTTGCCTGTAGGCGTCACGTAGTGCGTGATCTTATTACGAGCAGGCAGATGACCAATAATCCCTCGCATACTACCTGAAGGCATCAAGTCCGCCAGAACGAGACCCTTGCTATGCATGAAGGAAAGAAGTGTAAAGTTAAGGGCTCGTTTGCTTTGTTAAACACAGTATTAATGAGAACTAACAGACAAAGATGCGAAGGAAAGTACAGGGGAAGCTATTAGAAGTAACTGTAATGTAAATGTGAAGAAGGAAAAGTGGATCGGTTGCTGTCCTTTTCTTTCTGCACATTTAGATTACAGTTACTTCTAATAGCTTCCCCTATACTTTCCTTGGAATCTTTGTCTGTTAGTTCTCATTAATAATATATATATATATATATATATATAGAGACGCGCAAACGTTGACATGCCAGCTCCCCCCACCCCAAACAAAAGTTCTGGCTACGCCACTGCTACAGCTGTACTTATTTCGGGGCCTCCGCATTCGCTCTTGACTTTCTTCAACTTCGTAGTGAAGGCCCCACTGATGAGTGAATAGACTCCTCCGGTGTCGACGAGAGCTGCGGCGCTGTGGCCGTCGATGCGCACGTCGAAGTCGCTAGTTCGTCATCTGGCGTTGCAGTTGGCTCGCGGCGTCGGATCGTACCTACGACGGTTTGTCAGTCTTCCTCGGGCTGCGAAGTTTCGCCGTCAGCGCTCCGTTCGGGTTGCGGACGGTTCTTTAGGTTTCGTCGAGGCGTCGTCGTTGGCGATGGAGGCTCATCCATATTTCGTCGTACAGCAACCACACGTCCATCGGTTGCTGTCCTGAGTTTTCCAGGTGGGGGCTTGGAGATGGGCCTCGAGCAGGGCCGGCGTACTGCCTGCGACGTGGTGAGATGGAGCGGCCTGGCGAAGGCGATTGGGAAGGTTATCGGGGCAACCACTGCGCTCCTGCGAGGTACTCTGCAATATCGCGTGGTCTTTCACCCCGCTGTAGAAGCGGCAAGTCGATGGGGAAACCACGCAGCTCCATCGGCCCGCACTGAGAGCAGCGGTAGGTGTGACCAGCTTCTTCGCAATGGTAGCAGAGCGGGCGGTGTTCAGGTGCGCGCCAACCATCGGTCTTCCTCGTGGTGTAGCGCTGGCCGACAGGAGGGCGGTATGGCATTGGTAGCGGCGGCGGCGGTGTCTGGAGGGGGTACTGCGTCAGTGCAGCGTCTTCATGTGGGCGCGGAGGTGGAGCGTTACGTCGCGCTGCAACAGTGTAGCTTATCACTTGTGGCTCACGTTGCGCTGGTTTACGTGCTCTCAGAAATTGCTGGATGTCCTGGCGCCCGACATCGGTGATCGTCTTCACTTCAGGCTACGAGAAAAGTTGCTTGTGTACTTCAGGCTGCTTGCGCAGCTCCGTCCGCACGATCGCTCTGATGGTATCGTGCAGGTCTTCGGTGCAGGTCTTCGATGCGGAGGGCTTGAACATCGGCGTAGTTGGTCGTAGGACAACGGCGATTGGATTGCCTTGCCCGCACCTCAAGCGTCATTTCTATGGTCGTGGCGTCGGTAAGGAATTCATCGAGAGCCTTCGACGGGTTGCGAATAAGTCCCGCAAACAGCTCTTGGTTTTCTTTTTATATTTGGAACCGGATCTTCTCCTCGGACATGGCGGGGTCGGCGTGATGGAAGAGGCAAGTCATTTCTTCGTTGTACATTCCGACTTTCTGGTTTGGGAGCTGTACACGGCTTTCTAGGAGAGTTTCGACCCTTTTCTTACGCACAGCACTTGAGAAAGTTCCAAGGAATGCGGTGCGAAATACGTCCCAAGTCGTCAGGGTGGCCATCTTCAAGGCTGAAGTATACGTGGCGACGCTTCTCGACACTGTCCCAGTTAATAAGGCGAAAGCCTTTAATGTCTCATGATCACGTCCGTCCGGTGTCCGTCAGTCCGGTGTCCGTTCGGTGGTGCTGGTGGTGGTGTGCGTCCTGACCACCCTTACTGCGCATGCGCAACACCTCACCACGCACCTCCTCTCCTACGCCCCCCTCTCTCTCCTCTAGGTATCCCTCCCGCCCGCGGCATTTACACACCCATTGCGCATGCGCGTCCCCTCCCCCCCCTCTCTCTCCCACGCCCCCCCTCTCTCCTCTAGGCATCCCTCGCGCGGCGTTTACAACCCCATTGCGCATGCGCGTCCCCTGCCCCTGTCTCACCTATCCTACGCTTCCCACTCTCTCTCCTCTAGGCATCCCTGCCCGCGGCGTCCACACCCTCACTGCGCATGCGCGTCCCCTCCCCCATCTCTCTCCTCTAGGCATCCCTCCCCGCGGCGTCCACACCCTCACTACGCATGCGCGTCCCCTCCCCCCATCTCTCTCCTCTAGGCATCCCTCTCCGCGGCGTCCACACCTCAACTGCGCATGCGCGTCCCCTCTCTCCTCTCCTACGCTCCCCCTCTCTCGCCTCGCAACGCCGACGCAGGCAGCGTCTGCTAGCGAGTTGCTTGATTGAAAAAACCGACTGCTCACGCTGCACAACAGTTCACTGGCCACACCGTATATTGGCCTGGAGGGCCACCACTGGAAACGCCGGCGCCACCGTCGGCGTGACGTGCTTGGCAGGATCACGCGGTCTCAGCGGCCGCGTCGGCTGCTTGTCGAGCGCTGCCGCGTGCTTTGTAAACGAGTTTCAAGCCCCACTTGCGCTGCGGTCTGTTCGAATGCGGAGGTTTTCTCGTATTTCGAACACAACTGAACCCATTCTGATAGGAGTGGCTGTATCCGAAAGCGATCAACATGCTGCTCGGACGTACGCAACCGAGTGCGCGGTGTAAGCCAGCACGGCGCACCGGTGCCCTTGGGAGAAGAAACTGCGTCAAGAGTGGGTTGTAGAGATAAGAAAACGCAAGCAGCCATCGGCTTGAGTCGTGTGTACAACAAGCACTTCCGCGACGACTACCTTCGCTACTGCGTCGGGGCTGTGATGTTGTGTAGCAGAAAGCGCGCACTGAGACGAGCGTTCGCGCGCGCTTCCCGTAGGCTAACGGTGCTTATCTCCCGTAGAATGGAATATGCGCTGCCTTTTACCTCGTGCGATACCATCGCAGTACGTTCCCGTACTGTGATGGTATCGTCGGCCCCGTGCTCGGCGTCTACAATATGGGCTACAGATGCCTGAGTCATTGTTTAGCTACGTTGGGCTTAAAAAAATCACAGGGTTCCTAATGCATTCCTTTAAGATGACCGAAAGGCGAAAGCCACCTTCTCCTGCTTGTCAGTCGATGTATTGATTTTCTCCGCCCCACTCCAAAAACTTTCTGCACCTTTTTCATTTCATTTATTTCGGTGAGTAGATCACGGAGGCTGTGCAAAGCTACTATGTCTTGGCAACACGTCATCATATGACATCACGTTATGAGGCTTCATGACGACGTCACGAATTTGGGCAATCTGTGACGTCATGATGACGTGATCACGTGATGCTGATCACGTGATGCTGATTTTTCTCCATTACTTGTGCTGACGCCGCCGACGCAGGGCGCCGTCGGTCAATATTCCCGTTTGATGAAGTATCGAAGGCTTTCGCCTTCACAAGCTATGCACAGCGTTTCCTGGTGGATACATAGCGAGCGAGTCAAACGCTGCGGTTGATTTGTGCTGCATTTATATTGGCAATAACAATATTTCTGTCAATCGTGCATTGTCATGACGCAAACACTACGTGCTGAAAAGCCCAAATTTATTTGCGCCACTCTCAAACTCAAGGTTGGCCTTTCCAACCCCATGCATTTTCTTGGAGCCTTACTTATTTATGCTGTTCGGACACGACATGCTGACATAATCGCTGGGCAACTCGCCAAATAATGATGGCCATTATAATTTTGCATTTCACTCTTTACGTGTTGTTGTTACCCTGCTTTGCAGCTGCACGTTTCTGCAGTAACTTCTCTTTCTTTCACCGTTAATTGAAGTTCACATGGGTTCACAGCCGACGTTTGCAGAACAAATCCGGCGAACGTATCTTTTTTCGTTTCATTGGCGTAGACCACTTCTCCTTCCACCAGCAATATCGAAGTGGTGAAGCTTTGCTCTATGAATTTGTCGAGAGCGGCAAGTTCCGTGGAATACACAATAATTAAGGAGTATATTAAAAAAGTCATCGCATTTTCTCATGCTTTGTGTGGTAACCAAACCAAACGAACACTCTGAAATAACAGAAGCAGAGGCAATTGTTCGCTTAGAAGACTGATCAATATGCAGCGCGAGGCAATATGTCAAATGACATTGAAACATATATAAATTTCAACCGAAAAAAAAACAAAAAAAAAACGTTGAATCGTAGGCACGGGACATCACAAGTTGCCATAGGCGCGCTGAAGTCGTAGTTGTAACAAAATTCTTCTTGAACTGCTCGGATAGCGTCCTCGCAACAATAGCTGTTTGTGTATCACAAATTTTCATATTTTGTGGCCTAAAGTTCACGACACGGCGCCAAAACACGCTCGTGGCGAAAGCGAAGCCATCAGTACGAACATACATGCAGACGTTCATACATGCAAAAGCTCCGTCGGGTCGCCGCGAACCTGTGCGATCACCGGCTCGAGGATTCTTTTTGTTATATATGTTCCATTTGGTTACACATGCAGTTTACTTTAACAACATATTTCACATAGTTTGCGCTCCGCTACTCTCTACATTTCACGCAAGAAGCCGGTTTAAGGGGTCTCCATCGCGGTGACCGCGTGAAGCGGGCGCTCCGTTTTCTGCAAAGAGACAGCGACGGTAAACTATGTTCTGCTTTCTGTTCATCGAAAATTATTATTTGAACAGTAAAGAACGTATTTCGCTTCGAAAGTAGGCATGGAAATGTCCTGGAGCGCTTCCGCGAGGTGTTTTGTAGAGCGCCGACAGCAAATACTATGGGGAGCGCGCGGCAGTATCCTGCCTAGCACGCAATCGAGGGGCGTCCGATAGAGGGCGACTCCATAACTCCTCGAGGCCAATATAGGCACTGGATCTTGACCTGCAAGGTAGTGCCGGGGGGAGATTTCTCCTGTGCGTTGTCGAACGATAAAAATTCGCAGCGTGCGCGTTAATTAAAAGCGGACTGCGGGTCTCTGTGTCCAGTCCGAGTCTTCTGTCTCTCATTGCCCATTACCAGCGATTGGCGTGTTCCAATAGGAAACACCGGTCGATCACTGCGTGATTGCGCCTCCCTAGATTTCTCTCCTGCGCAACTCCGCGATGAACGCCAGCGTCAACTCCGCCGCCAGTGTAAGCGTTAGCGCACGCTGCTTCGCATCTACACATGGTTCCCTTTAGCGGGAGATGGTGTAATTTTAAGGCGAAAGCCTTTAATGTCTCATTATCACGTCCATCCGATGTCGGTCCGGCGTCCGTCCGTCCGTTTGTCCGTCTGTCAGTCCGTCCGTCTCTATGTCCGTCCGTCCGTCAGGTGTCCGTGCGGCGTCCGTTCGTCCGTCTGTCTGTCCGCCCGTCCGTCCGTCCGTCCATTTGTCCGACTGTCCGTCTGTCCGTCCGTCCTTTTGTCCGTCCGTCCGTCCGTCTGTCCATCCGAGCTCTGGCACGGAATCAGGTGGCCGCCGGGGTGCGCGAACGGGCGGCGGTCGCGTCGGACTCTACAGCGCTCGCGCTTTGCTTGCGTAGCGTCGCTGTGCCCAGCCCTTGCAATCATTCTGACCAACGTCGTCTCAATGGACACATGCGTCCACGGAATACACTTTCGAATTTACAAAGGTTTCGTCAATTTAAGCGCTGGAAAGCGGATGGCGTTTGCGCGATGCGCGAAGCACGAGAAAATACTAACGCATGCGAGCGGAGGAAGATTATTCTCGCCTCTCGCTGCGATTCGCGGTAAAACATTAAAAAAGAAAACACACACACATTCGGTTTGTATGTTATCCCACTGATAGTGTAAAAGAAAAAAGACATGGCATAGTCAGTGGAATGGCCACACACTTTCGCCGAACACACTTTGGAATGTACAAAGTGTCCTTCAATTTTTGAACAGGGCAACTCGGTCGTATTTGTCCAACCAGCTTTCCGTGTCTTCGCATGGTGATCCGCGGAAAGTCAGCGGCTCCCTGGGCTGATTTACGACGACTCGTTGAGGTCACACAGCAGCCGTCATGGTGTCTGTCGTCTTCGTCGTCATGGCGCTTGGTTTGTCACGCAGGGATCCCCATTGTGGTGGCAGTCCTTGTAGTCTGCGGCTCGCTTGACTCTCCTTGATGGTGTCGATTGCTTCTTCGCGACTTGAGCCTGATGGGGCCGTCAGGAACATTAAAGTGCAGCACCAGACGAGATCAAACTCTTTATTGGGTCGCGGTTGTGGCCGGGAAACAAAGTCAAACTACAGCAATACGCACTGTATACTGATAGCGGCGAACAGAGCGTCGGCCGTCGATAAACTAGAACTCGTTGGGACGCACCGTCGCTTATACATCACACATCGAACTTTCCAGCGTCACCACAGGTAGTTGCGCGAGCTCGGGAAAAAGCTTGACTTTTCGCGTCCAGTACGCAGTCTTAACAAAACCATTTACTAGAATCGCGCAGCATCTCGAACACTGAGGCGCGGTCTGCGGCGAGCATTGCTCGCAGTCTTTGTGGGTGTAAACCGAATGCAGCAAAATTGAAATAAGAAACGCGCGGGGCAATATACTTAGAGGCTTACCGAAACATACAATCGTCTGTTCGTACTCGCATAACAGATGAATGTACTGTCACTATGGAAAGCAATGCGAACAGCGGAATGCCTGGCTTTCGGTTAAGTCGGACTCCGACCCAGGTAGCACACATGGTCCAGAAACTTATTTTTTAGGGATAAATGGGAGAAAACAGATTGTAAACCATTTTCGACGTTTTGAAAACGTCACAGGAAACCTGTGTTACATCTGTCTTTGGTAACGTCTAGAAAACGAACTTTTTAAGACCATTTTGTCTCCAACATCTTGTAAAGAAATATTTCAGAACCTTTGTCCGGTTCTAAACCATTTCTGACGTTTTAAAGATGTCTCAGAAAAGTCGTGTTATGTCTGTTTTAAAAACATCTCAGAAAAGTCGTGTTATACTTCAACGCAGAAATTTTAGTCTGTCTGTCTGACTGTCTGTCTGTCCCTTGATTCAGCCACCCAGCCAAAGTTTAACCACTTGCTGAACGCCCAGTCATATTGCACAAGTAGCTGCGTTCATACTTGTGAACATTGTCGATCAAAAAAGCAAATGTTACGCATATTTGAGGCGCAACATCAATACGCAATTATTAGATGGTGTGTTCCTTTAATAGAAAATAGATAGATACGTAATTCTAAAGACCCTAGTGTTGCTTAGGCTGCGCTGAAAATGCGACGCTATGCACGAAAAATCCTGGCAGTGGCTCTGCATTCTGCACAAGCTCATGTTTCCTGATGCCACTGCTAGATGGCGTCCATATCTCACGCAGCGCCCCCCTTTATTGTATTAATGCCAGCCAGTTGCGGCCGATTCAACATAGAGGAGGCGCTGCCTGAGGCAAGGCAAAACGTAGTAGTACGGCCGGCAGAAGGCTATCGTCTTTCGACGACATTTGCAGCGAAGCACACAGATACGCGGCTATTTTTTTCATTACGCATTCTTGGCTGGAAGGGCCAAATAGTATTTTAGATCTTTTTTTTTCTTATTTGTGTTTTCAACACATTGGAGTCGATCGGCACTAGCTATCGTCTTAAGTAGAATTACTGAACGATTGTTTTGAGACGAAGGGAGATACACACCAGGTGCTTGACGCATAACTCCTTTTCTGCTTACTATGCTGTGTTGACGTGTTCTCGTTCAGCTATCGGACTTGTGTGGCAGATTCATCATTGGGCGATAACAGCAACTGTGTAGAGACTATCGAGCTACTCTTGTGCCACTGTCCCCAATTTCAACAACATCGCCGGACTCTCCAGTGTGCTTTCAGGAGTCTTTATGGTCGGCCTATAACTGAAAGAAATATCTTGGGAGTCTGGCTTCACAGCACATCAGCCCAGAAAACTACACGAGCCTTCCTGCAGTACCTCAAGGCAACAGAGTTGAGCGACCGCCTGTGATACGCTCCTCTCTGTATGTGTTGTGAAATGGGTCTCTTTCTTTCTATTTTTGACTGCCTCCTTCCCCACCCCATAAGTAGGGTAGCAAACTGAAAGCTAGTTAACCTCCCTGCCTATCCTCTATTCTTTCTTTCTTTCTGTCCTTTCCACAAAAAAAGGAATGTTCAGTGAAAGATGAAACGTTGAGGAAACGTTTGAACATGGAGGCTTGTTGTCGTCAGGGCCCTGGCGGAAACATACCCAGCATTTCGGGACATCGCTTTTAGTTCACCTTTTTTCACACCACGTGGCGTACAGACCTTCAACTTTCAAAACTGTCGCGATAACGCATGGCGCGCGGCAGACAAAGTGGCCATACATAAAAAAAATAAAATAAAATAAAACAACAACGAAGCAGCTCGATGTCGACTATCGCCACCGAGAGCGAACCGTGATCGCTGACTGATAAGCGCAAGTCGTGCACGACGAGCGGTCGGTTCGTTGCTCGATCGTGAATCAAGTATTTTTTTTTTATAGTGAATCCGCGCGCACAAGTCACTTGGCTGCGCTTGACAAACTCGTATTTCGAAAGGGCGTGCTGCCCTTCCTCTCGTCCTTTTCAATATATTTCGTGCGGTTGTATAGTTGTCGGCCTCACTGGTTTCTTGAAGAAAGTTTGGACGTCCTTTTGTCGCGGCCGTTTTTGTAATCTGTGAAAGCTAATTTCGAGAAAATAATATCAGCCTATGAGATGGCGATGACGCTTTGAGAATATGTAGAGACAGGCTTCACGTAGCTAATATTTGTTGGCGTCACTTAACAAGTGAATTTTTTCGCGCTACTGAGTGAAGGTAACGTGCCGTGCCGTATTCGCTGCCAGTGGTAATCTTTTTTAAAAGCTCAAAACGTAGCAGAAATAAAGGCCTAAATTCATTACAGGGACGAAATTGCTGAATTATTTTCCAAATTTAAGCATTTTAAGAAAGACGCCTTAATTTAAACAACGCTCTTAACGTTTCTAGAGCACATAATAAAAGACGTCCGAAATTTATTTCATTGTACATGACATGCTATACAGCTCGTCTTCCCCTCTTTGCTGACTGTTCGTGAAAGCGTAATGAAACCAATTATATTCACATATGCGACCGTCCGCTGTGGTGATGTAGCGGTTACAGTGCTCGGGTTCTGACCCGAAAGCCGCGTGTTCGACCCCGTCCGCAGAGGTCACATTTCGATGGAGGCGAAATGGAGGAAGCGCGTATACTGTGCGATGTCAGAGCACGTTAAAGAACACCACATGTTCGAAATTTCCGGAGCCCTCCACGATGGCGTCCTTCATAATCATATCGTGGTTTTGTGACGTAAAACCCCCGATGATATTTGGATGTACGTACATAACCGCAAAGCACACCTCTTGGTTGCACTGGCTATGCGGTCTGCACAACGGCATCAGGTCTTGGTTAGAGACCCGATTATTTCGGCCAGTTTTATTTAGAACGAAGAACGCGTACAAGCGAGTTTGAAGATAGCTCTCGTCTGGTTTCCTTGCTGCTACTATAGTGTAATTGTTTCTTTGCACGTATTGCTCAAGAACAGCGTGGTAATATTTTTACATGGTGATGTTTCTTAAAAGGTCCCTCGGTAGGACCTATTTATTACTTGCTTGACGCGCTTATTGGCGAGTTTTTAAATCAACCACTCATTGGTGCAATTAAATGTTTGACGCTAGTGCCATTCTACGCTTCTGGGACGCAACACAACACACGTTAAGGGGCCTTCTCACACTACATGACATTATCATTGCTTCTTTTTTTTTTTCGAACAGTTTCAAGCACCGGCGTGGCTGTGTTGTAGAACACCTGTTTTCCGTGCAGAAGTACTGGGTTCAATTTACGCGCGAGCTATTAATATTGTTCATTTATTTGCAGCTATCTCGACCTTTCGCCCACGGGCAATGCTTTTTTTTCACTCGCAACGAAGACGCCGACACCAGCGTCGGCACCGGATTTTTCGCTACAGATAACTTTTTTGTGGAATACTTAGCCACCAATGAAATCACGCGCTGCTCCAAAAACGCGGGGTTGGTTTAATATCAGTATACTATAGCATGCCTCGTTCACATTAGGGACGCCTCTGATAAGACATCTACTCAATTTTTTCAAAGAAAATTTGTGCCTCACATAATAATAATAATAATAATAATAATAATAATAATAATAATAATAATAATAATAATAATAATAATAATAATAATAATAATAATAATAATAACATTAATAATAATAACAACAAATATATTATTCTCATATGAGTATTGTGTTACTGTTGTTGTTGTTGAAGAGTTTATTGTTTCACATTTGTTTTCACGGATGGATCTACAATGGATGAAAGCTCGTCTGCGGCTTTTCATATACCCGTATATAAAATAGAAAGAGATTTCCGACTTTCTCGAAAGACATCGTCTACAGCAGCGGAGCTTGTTGCAATATTACAAGCTTCAATATTCATTGTCGAAAGCCAGCAAAGGCAAAACTTGGGTAATATATTCTGACTCCAAAGGAGCGCTACAAATAAGGATTTTTATTTTCATATAGATGATAGCATAATATATGCAATCTTAAAAACAATTACCATCGGTTATCTGGACGGCCATGAGATATGTTTTCAGTGGCTTCCAAGTCACGTAGGAGTGATGGGAAACGAAAATGCTGGCAAATTAGCCACTGCAGCACACAAAAAAGTTCACTTGACACCAGTGCCCGTTTATTTCTCAGAAAACAAGAAGGTTCTATCCGAACTGCGCCACAAATTGTGCAAAAACGCTTGATTTGACGAAAATACAAAGTCTTCACTCTTATATCAAATAGATCCGTCTCTCCGATTTACACCTAATCAAAAGATTGATAGACCATTTGACACACTACTGCACCGTCTACGATTAGGTGTTGCATACACACCTCACTTCTTATGCCGCATAAAAACAAGAACGTCCCCGCACTGCGACCACTGTGATCATGTCGATGCGTCAGAGGAGCATATCATTTTTGAATGTCCGCGAATTGACGAACAACGCGCTCAATTGAGTGATCGATTGAACCGCCTCGACAGACGACCATTTACGATTGGAAAAGTACTTGGACCATGGCCACATCCCGATAATCAAAGGCGCGCAGTGAGCGCCCTCCGTGATTTTTTAATGGACACAAATTTAATTAACTGTCTTTAGTTCTTATTATACCTTGCCACTATTTGTTCGGACTCTATCCGCGATGTGATCACGATATATGAACTGGACTACGCCCATATATACTGTGCTCATTCATTCGTTATAAGCCCTATAGTGTATATATGTACCAAGTGACTCTGATTATTTTTTTTCTTCTTTTATTCTTAATTTTTTCGTATTTTTATGTTTATCTTGTACATTACTGTCATGATGTTGGGATAGCCTGCGCCAACGTAGCCTACCTTCCCATATTTTGTCAGATATATATATAAAAAAAAAAGTTTTGTTGAACTCTGCCATAGGGATCGGCCGGTAGCTTGACCAACGACTCAAATCAACGGATCTTGCGGGCGAACGAGAAGCGCCATCGAGCAATGCGCGGTATACAGACAGACCTGCGATGTCGGAGGAGATGATGACCCACTATAACGTTCGTTGTTCTTCACTCTATTATTATTATTATTATTATTATTATTATTATTATTATTATTATTATTATTATTATTATTATTATTATTATTATTATTATATAAACGACAAACAGTGAGTAGTTGTCTTATAAAGGGCGTCACTAACGCAAAACGAGGCATGTTACTATTGATATTACACCAAGCGCACGTTTTCGAACAGCGCGTGATTTCATTGTTGGCTAAGTATTGTTAGCGAAAATAAACGTCTTCCGGGGGGCCAGAATTTGAGATAGATGCAAATAAATAGACAATATGAATATTCCGCTCGAGAGGAAATCTAATCCAAGACTTCGTACGGAAAACAGGTGTTCTACACTGTTTCGATAAAAAAGCACTATAATAATGTCTTGTAGTTCGAGGATCCCCCTTCACACATGTAATATTGCGTGGCAGAAGTGTAGAATCGCACCAGCATCGTACATTTGAATTGCACAGTGAGTGGCTGCTGTGACAACCGACCGATTTCCAAGTGCACAGGAATAAGTAATCAAACCGGCAGACGGCTGGAGGCGACGGGCCATGCCTGACGTTACTGACTGACTTTTTAAATAAAGTTTTCTCTCTCTCTCTTTCTTATTATCAGCAACACCATCAACAAAGAGTGCAGCTACGCATTTGCGCTTGTAGCCTTCCGGATCGAAGAAAAAAGAATTATGTCCTAGCGAGCATTTTGCATGCTGTACTTACAAAAGGCACTGTAGGACAGTTTGAAACAATATATATGTTACGAGCACAGACGTACCTTTCCTTGCGGCAGGGTGGATGTGTCCGCCGAGAAATTAAGCGAGGCTAGCGACTGTGAAGGTGAAGTGAACGAAGCTCGATTGCGCTAACGCGTTCTCCTCTTAAATTCTCTAATTGGTTTATGCGCGCTTCGAAAATTTCCTTACAGGTTATACGCGGAGGATAAAATGTTCTGTCAGTGCACAGATATATGAATGTTGCTCAATGTCTTGAATAATAAATAGCGCAGAAACTAACGAATTATGTTGAGCGATAATGGTGGTTGAGCGAAATTAGGTTCAGTAGCCTTGCGTCATCTCTAAAGGGAATCGAGTGCCCGACCCTCCGTGTCCCGAGCTTATCAGGGGACGCCCTTGTACTTTGCAAAAGAATAACTCTTGTGTGTATATAATGTACATAGTCTCTGTGAGCGTCTTATGCTGTGAGCTCACGCGCTAGCTGGGTAAGGGGCTGGGTAAGGCGGTGTGGCCTCTCCCCCCTTACACTCTCTCAGCAATCATGTGATGACGTCGGGGAACGAGATTCTGCAGACGCATGCTGAACCAACGCGTTGTATCCTAGTCAGAACGCGCTGGCACGCGCTACCACGTTCGGGTCTGCGTTCGGGTCTACGTTAACAACAACATAAGAGCATAAACACAACACAAACTATAACACTCAATACGCAACATTAACGGAAACAGCTAGTCGAACCGATGCAAACGCGGTGTGCTTCGCATCGCCTCATGCTCCCCCTTTGGCGGGAGATGGTGTCATTTTTTTTCGCGTACTTTTCGAATAATTACCGCCAAAGGCAAAACGTTGCAGTACCAACACGTGTAAAAAGCGTAGTGTTTTTTTTTTTAGGGGCGAAGCTCCTAAAGCCGCGGGTCTGTACATCCCTGTCTCTTGGTACGTGACCGCCTAGTTCTATGACAGACAGACAGACAGACAGACAGACAGACAGACAGACACACAGACAGACAGACAGACAGACAGACAGACAGACAGACAGGCAGACAGACAGACAGACAGACGGACGGACGGACGGACGGACGGACGGACGGACGGACGGACGGACGGACGCTTCGCCCACTCATCATCATTCACTCCGTGGATATGCTGTAATTTTTTTATGTTCGTCATACAGTCATGTCACGTCATATCACATTTGGTATATAGCCAGGAAACAAAACGGCTGCGAGCGTGCCATGAGCGTGGAACGTAAGTCATGTCATACATGACATACATGTTATGATTTTTATGTTAATACTTGTCATCTATATTTGTCACGCAGTAACATTGCATAATACCAATTTCAGTATATATCCAGTGAATGAAACGGCCGCACGCGCACCATGAGTGTGGCATGTAAATCATGTCATAAATGGCATACATGTCATAATTGTTAATACCTGCTTTTTATGTTCGTCATACACTCTTGACAATCCTCAATATTTTTGGTATACCTTAAACTAAGAAACGGCCGCGAGAGCGCTAATAATGTGGCATGTAGATCATACCGTTCATGACATAAGTGTCATGAGTTTCATGTTATGACCTGTCATTTATATTCTTCATGCAGTCATGTCATGCCACAGCAACTTCGGAATTTCATACCTTCAAATCTGTATGCCATCTCGGACACTTTTCGTATGACATCACTCAACACATAGATAGCATATAAGTCATTGATTGCAATTAACCCGAACTCCTAATTAACGAGACCAATAAACAGTACAAACCAATTATATGAATTTGTTATCTACCACCTTATCGTAACTGTTCACATTGAAACAATATATGTACTGTACTACATATGTGCTTCTACACTGAGAGCTTCCCCCATAAGTTTAAATTAAATGGTTAAATTAGTGATAAATATTTATTACGGTTATGAAATTTCTGATGCTTCATCCACATAATGTACGTCACATCTTCAGACTTTTGCTGAGTTTTTACCATGATCAACGTCCACTTTCACATCGATTTACCGACAGGTGATTCTTTTACCCCTGTAATGCTGCTTTCCTGCACTATCGATTTGGAAAAGCTCTTCAGGAAAAAAATCCGCCCAGCGTAATCCCACGAAATTGAAAACACAAAGACAGGTTGTCCTACCGTACAGGCCACTAGAGTGCAATTAGCGAATACGTTATCGTTGCGCTACAATTAGCTTTTCAAAAATCACCCCATACATCTTCAATGGATGCACAAGAGTGTCTCGGGAAAAAATTCCAGCCGGCCGATTAAAACTAATCGCGTTTTACCACATAAGGAGGTTGTCAGCATTAAGTACCTGAAGTGCAATTAGCGAAAAAATCAATCATTGCTCAGTAATCAATTTTTGAAGAACGCTCCCCATAGAGTTACGCCCAGCGCTTCCCCTTGGCGTCGGCTTTGCCGCACTAGTCGATGTCCCAGATTGCTGGACATGCTAGACCCCTTGTCGAATCACCGGCTTCAGCAAAATTCCTTTTTCGACAATTTTTTGTCCCTTCATTCTAATGTTTTATTCAGTAGAGCTAATTGAAACGACGCTTACATATTGCAGAATGGCTGTGCCAGATCCTAAGTTGTGTCATCTTGCATTTTTTAGTTGTTTGACTAACTTTGGTAATGATGAAACGTGCAAGAAAAAGTTGTGTTCTTGAAGGTTGGATACCATATAGCTGCAGTTTAACTACCGCGATATTTTTTGTTCTTTTGCCGCTTCTGTATGACGTTATCTAGTCGCATGCTGTATCTGATTTTGTGGTGCTTACGTTTCTATGCTGTACAGTAATCGTTGCTGTTTTACATAATAAATATAAGGCATGACCACTTTTGTCTGTGAATCTACTGAGCTCTCACTGGGTAATAGTAATTACAGAATAAAGTAACAGTAATTACTTTAACAGAGACACCGTGCTATAACCGCGCACAAATTGCACACACAAAAACAAAACAGCAAAAAGAAAAAAGCTTCTCCGCGACGTCTTAAAAACGCCTAGAAAACGTCTTTTCAAAGAAAATGCAATGCTATATTTTAACTATCCAGCAATCCGTTTTATAGAATGGGACTTTTTAATACGTTTTTAAGACGTTTTCTTGCAGAATGGGATTTCTCGTAACGTTTATAAAATGTTTTCTAGCAGAACGGAATATTTTTACTTTTTAAAAAAAAAAACGTTTTCCAGCAGAATGAGAGTTCTTGCGACGTATTTAAAACGCTTTCTAGATACTCTTAAAATGAATTCTAGCCGTACATTAGACGAGATAACAAACTATTTGTAGATCTCTTGCATCTTTTTCCGTGACGTTTTCTAGACGTTTCTATGGTCTCGGATAAACGTTTGTAAAACGTCAATTATCCGTTTTGTGCTACCTGGGGACATGCTATCTGTCGCTAGGAATCTGTGCTTTCAGCCGGTGTCACCATAAGGCTCTAGCGTCTTGCTCCAGCTGACGTTATCCTGCCGCAAGTGCTTATCATCTGACAGTCACTCGGAACGCACACGCGGTGCGATAGCGCAAGCCAGACCAAGATTCAAGCTCTACGGTGACGTCGGCTAAGAGCAGAGATTCGCCAAACGAGAGACAAGGCATGTCGGCGTTCGACTGGGGCGAAAGCCACGCTTTCCGCTGTTCGCGTTTCTTTCCACAGAGACAGTACTACATTTGCTCAGACACACAAAAACCATGTAATGTCAATAAGCACTGCTAGAATTTGCACTGCACTGAGTGATGCTTACTCTTGAGCATAGTAGCGTCGAAAAGCACACGTCCGCATACTGAGCTGCCGGAGTCCTTCACGATTGGCGCCTTGGGCGCGGAGCTGAAACGCGTGCCAGAATACATTGATCAGTGACCAGATTGCCATTTGTCATGAACAAATCACTTCACAGGTTGTAACAAATGTCTTAACGGAATCTTAATACGCTGGATTATTGAAATATGAAAATCAATAAATGCTACATACATATATTTTATTGTGGGGGCAAAAAAAAGAAAAAAAAGTATATTAAATTACCCCGGCCCGCACCACAAGTATAACAGGCTTAAACCAATAAAACAATAAATAGAGGGCAGAAGCCAAAAGGTAACTTTGACGACAAGGAAGAGGGAAAGAAGGAAAAAATAAAATCAGAAAAGGAAAGGGAAAAGGTAAATGAAAATAAATTTTCAAAACAAGGACAAGAATCGACTTTTCTTTGGGTTACGGGTGTCTTGACTCTTGAAATCTTCATGGGTGGCTTGATCTTCTCGATTTCCCAGAGTTCTTCAGGGAGGTTGCGGAATTCAATTGTGGGTGGTTGCTTGGGAAAATCACAGTGATGTCCTACGTTTTCTTCTGTATTGATTCTATATTGATTCTTGATGTTTCCCGTGTTTTTAAAGTTCTTTTTCTCATGAAGACGCCCCGGAGACACTGAAGGACGCCCAGGAAAACGGAGACACTGCCAGTTAGTTCCCTTGTTTTTCTTTTTTTTTTCTCTAAAGAACAATGCTACAGTGAAAGTTCACATGAATGAACTTCAAGAGACCCTAGGGAAAAGTTCGTTAATTTCAAAGTTCGCTAATGGAACAAAAGAAAAACGCTGACGTAGGAGAAGGCACAAATGTTTTTTTTAAAAAAGGTATCGGCGTCCACACGGGAGCGTTAGTCAAAATGACAGCAAATGGCTTAATACACTCATATTAAGTACGTGTTATCACGTGTAGCAAAGATCGCGCATACGCAGTTGGGAGCGTTCCGATATTTCTGTTTAGTGTGCGCGCAGTTGTCTGAATAGCCAATGCTTCTAAATGCAATCGCGGGAAACACATTTTTTCAAGTGTCATGATGCAGGCGTTATCCCAGTTTATATGTCCAGCGGACACCACACGCCTTGCTAGAGCATTAGCAGGAACTTTCTTGTTTATGACGTCGTTAAAATATTCCCGGAGCGTTTTGTTGAAATTCCCTGAATCGCCAATATTGCCACGCGCGTTTCTTATATTCACGTTTGCTGTATTCGGTTTTCGCCCACAAAGACTGTCAGCAATGCTCAGCGCAAGCAGCGCCTCATTGTTCGAGAAGCTTCGCGATTATTGTAGATCGTTTTGTTAAGATTGCGCGCAAGATGCGAACACTCGAAATTATTCTAGAGCTTGCGCGACAACCAGTGATAAGGCTGGAATACTCGATGACTCACGAAAAAATGCCGACGCGCTTCATCGCTTGTCAGTTTTTCGACGACCGACGCTCCGTGCGTCGTTATCATTGTGTGGTGTGCGTTACTTGCTGTAATTTGAGTTTCCGTTTCAAGGCCACAAGTTCGGCCAAATAAAGTGTTTCGCCTTGAAGACGTCGACTGCTCCCTTCGTCAACGTCACGACTACGTGACATCTGGTGGAGGTGCTGTTCGTTCATGTTCCGGACGCCCCCGTCAAGCCGTGAACCCAGCCTAAATCGTGATGAAGACACCAAACCCTTCCGCAGGCTGAAAGGACTACCCCCGCAGCACGGAAGCTTACTGGACAAGCCAAAAGCTTTGGCGGCAACGACGACAGGCACCATGTGGGCCGCTCTGTACCCCGCAACGATTGTTATGCAGCCGCCCAGAGAGCCACCGAGCTTCCATGGATCGCCTACAGAAGACCCCGAAACCTGGCTGGAGACGTTCGAAATAGTCTCAATATTTAACAACTGGGACGCCAAGGACAAGTTGCGCCATGTTTAGTTTTACTTGGAAGACGCAGCAAGGACCTGGTTCGAGAACCGGGAGTCAATGCTTCGAACATGGGACCTCTTTCGCGGCGCTTTCCTGGAGAGGTTCGCGACCGTCGACCGAAAGGAAAGGGCCGCCGCTTTACTGGACACACGAGCGCAGCTCCCGAATGAGAGCGTTACCATCTTTACGGAGGAGATGACGCGGCTTTTCCGACATGCCGACGCTGGCATGTCCCAGGGAAAAAAAATGTTGCAGCGGCTTAGCTTGGCTATGCCAGGATATACGTAACGTTAGTAAAGCTTCAGTTGATTATTCTTAGCATTCCTGATTGTCTAGATTGTCTAGGATTAGCCTAATTATCAAGCTTACTTCTGCTCCAATGACGCTCACACGGTACACGTATTATGTGGCATATGTATATTAATTTTTGCTCAACGTCGTTGCTTCTCTATTGCCACAAAGACGGCTCGGTGATCAGTGAAGTAACACGCTTGCTGTCTCTATGACCCCAACGCAGTATTTGGAATTATCTGTCTCTGATAGACAAGATCAATGGTGGTGAATCCCAAATCCTGCTCAAATCCTGCTTACATGAATCCCCAATCCCAGCTTGGGACGCTAATTGCCAGGCAACTACTTCGGGATCCGATGAGTGAAGCTTCTCCGCTCTTCTGCGCCGTTGAGCAGCATTTCCGCTCTCCTTCTCCATGGCTATACCACACTGGCAAACGCCAGTCAGAAGCGCCGCGGCTCCAGCGCAGTGTCAGACAGCGACTGCACAGCGAAGGCTGCGCGCGCGCGCCGGCGCCACTGCGCATACCACGGCTACGACGTCACTCCTCTGGAATGCGCAGACCGGCAGCGGTGAGACGCGCGCGGCGGCGGCGGACTGCGCGGGAGGTGCCGGCTCCGGCGCGCCAGCTGTGTGACATCACTGATCCTCGCGCACGCGTAGCACGGCTCTTGATGAGCCGCGCGAAACGGGCTTGGCTAGGCCAGTGTAGCTAACGCTACAAAAAGTTTCGGTTCCTCATGAGAGGGCTAAAGGAAGAACTTTTCGCCGGACTTGTGCGCAACCCCCCCCCCCCCCCCCCCCGAAGACGGTCTCGGAATTCGTTTCGGAGGCCACTACCATTGAGAAAGCGCTAGAAATCCGCAAAAGGCAATTAAACCGCCGCCTGCCTGCGACGAGCTACGCGGATGTTCAAGCGCTGGGAACCAACGACCTCCGCGAGATGATCAGAGTGGTCGTGCGTGAGGAGCTGCAGAAGATGTTTCCCAATCGCAACCTCCGGTGGATTCCATAGCCGAGATAGTTCGTGAAGAACTCCACCAGTCGCTCGGCACCCCTGAGCCACCATAGTATCAGCCGCAGGCTCTGAGCTACGCTGCTGCGGCCCGACGCAGTGTACCCCCTCTACGCCCCCCGTCAGCCGCACTACTGTCGCTAGACGCCTCCGCCGCCGCCACCACCGCCAACTCGCCAGCCTGTCAGCCAGCGCTACACGCCCAGGAAGACCGACATCTGGCGCGCCCCCGACCATCGCCCACTATGCTACCACTGCGGAGAAGCCGGCCACACGTACCGACGCTGCCAATACCGGCAGATGGGCCTTCGTGGTTTGGCCATCGACGCACCGCGTCCACAATGGGGTGAACGACCGCATGACATCGCCGACTACCTCGCAGGAGCGCAGCGGACACCCCGACGACTTTACCGTTCGCCGTCGCCAGGCCGCTACGCCTCACCGCATCGAAGGCAATACGCCGGCCCTGCTCGGGGCCGATCTCCTAGCCCTTACTCGGAAAACTAAGGGCAGCAACCAATGCAGGTGCGGTTGCTGTACGACGAACTACCGAATATCCTCCGCCGCCTACGACGACGACGACGCAGCAACGAAATCTAAAGAATCCGTCGCGATTGTAGATCGTTTTGTTAAGATTGCGCGCAAGATGCGAATACTCGAGCTTATTCTAGAGCTTGCGCGACAACCAGTGATAAGGCTGGAATATTCGATGAGGCACGAATAAATGCCGACGCGCTTCATCGCTTGTCAGTTTTTCGACGACCATCGCTCTGTACGCCGTTATCAGTGTGTAGTGCGTTACTTGCTGTAATTTGAGTTTCCGTTTCAAGGCCACAAGTTTGGCCAAATAAAGTGTTATGTCTTGAAGACGTCGACTGTCCCCTTCGCCAACGTCACGACTACGTGACAATATATACATCTTCGCAGTATCCGCAAGGGATTCTGTATACAGTCGAACCCACTTATAACAATACTCAAGTGGCAGGAAAATTCCATTGTTATAACCGCTAATTGCTATAAAAGGGTTCCATGAAAAGCAAAATAGGTGGACCGCAGGCTGTTATGAGAAACCTAGAATATCGGATTCGATATGCCATAAGAGATCAGTGACAACGATAACAAGGCTGCCGATATTTCCAATATGCTTGAATATTCGGAAGCTTTCACGGGACCGCCAAAGGCCTTATAGAGCCAATTTATTACAACATCTGAAGTTCTGGATGCTGGAACTCGTCCAACTCTCCACATTTTTCTTAAACTGCATGTCCGAAAGTGCATTAATAGAAGCCACCACCGCTCCCACGACAAAGCGTAGTCACCTGTGCCACATTGCCATATCGCTGTGCGATGAAGCATAACACAAATGCGAAGGTGCGCTGGGGGACATTGGTGTTAATTGTGGGCAGGGTTTCAGTAGCTTGATTTTCTCGTTTTCTTCCTTCTTTTCAAGGATTTCGCGTCCCGTTACCTTTCGGCATGGACACCCAAAAGCTAAAATTTGTTGTTATAACCGATAATGCGGCATGTGGGCATTGCTGTAAGCGAGTTATTTCACCACAGAAAACATACCAAAGTTGAAGGTGCAGCAGCTTCTCACTGTCATAATCGATATATTGTTAAAACTGGTATCGTTATAAGAGGGTTCGTCTGTACTACTACGTATATATATCAATATATTATATATATATATATATATATATATATATATATATATATATATAGTATTAATGAGAACTAACAGACAAAGATGCCAAGGAAATTATTGGGGAAGCTATTAGCATGGTCCTTCAATACTTTCTGGTCATGAAACTCCCGCGTCACTCAATGGGAGAGCTTCATATACCGCCCGCACTTTCCGCGCCGCGGCGCTGGCGTAGCTAGTAGAGGGACGAGGAAGCCGGCTCGGCCGGCTGCTCTGCTGGCCGCCATTAGCGGACTGTTGGCGTGGAGTGGTGGTGGTCGTGCTGATCGCCCCCCCTTTTTTGCTTTTCGGGGTCGCATCGTGTTGACAGCGATGCCCAACACCTGCTGCGTGCCGGGCTGTCACTCTGGATACAAGGGCACCGTCGAAAAAGTTTCCCTGTTATGTTTACCAGCCAACGCAGAACAACGCGACAGGTGGAAACGTGCGATCCCGCGACAGGAGACTGCCGGATTTTCGTTCGACTCAAAGTACGCTCGCGTGTGTGAAAAACATTTCGACGCCAGTGACATTGTACGTGCGGACGTGTGCACAGTGAACGGAGACATCGTTTCGCTGCCCCGAGAACAACCGAGAATGGTGGAAGACGCCGTACCAAGGATTTTTGAAGGTTTGCCTTCTTACCTCTCCAAACCAAAACAGCGTTCGTGTGCAACGAAGGGCCCACCTCTAAAAAAAGGCCGCGAAAGCTTTCTCCGGATTGTGATGCGACAGTCGCGAATGCAGACGTCTCCAGTGCAGCCGACGAAGAAATCGATGGTAAGTCTGGCACAAAGCTTGCAAGTATCCTACCCGCTCACTACGCTAACAAAATTGATCCCGAGTCAACGAGGGACTGCATTTTGGATTACCTTGGTGGCTATGTAGCAAAAAAGTTTGCTAAAATAAGCTGCACGGACTGCCACTCAGAAGCAACTCCCGAGAGCCAACTGCATTGACTCAAATCAAGACAAGAGGATTTTTGCAAGTGCCATCGGAGAAATTATTGCGGCTCTCGCAAATTGTGGAAGAACATGTGGAAATGTGCGCCGAGGACAAAATTTTTGCCTGTGCCAGTGTTTACATGAACATTGTTGAGAACATTCTGCTGGACAACCGCACTTCTTCGGCCAGTGTTGGCTGTGGAACACATTTCGTGAGCACTACGGCAGAAGTTGTGCACTTTTTTATTAAGCGCCGTCTGCACTTTTTTTACGCGTGAGCAAAACAAACTGTTTCGTGCTGGCGGACGTCGTTTATCCTACCCGCCCAAACGAGGGAGGAAACCAGGGGCATAAATTTTTTTCAGTGATTTTTGTTGTGTCGTTCACTCCATCTCCCAACTTTCATCCACAGTTTATGAAACGCAGATTTGAAAAAACTCTATGTGCCTGTGCTCAAACTCGGCTGCGTTATCAAATCTGCATGCGTAAAATCAAAAGCTTTCGCTTCCAAATAGCACGTAGTGCCTATATCTAGCAGCTCACAACAGTTTCATCTCATTTTTTTAATCTTTAAAATGAAGGGCGCAAATTATGACATCAAAGAAAAAAAGAAGAAAACACAACTTGAGCATCCCTCTCGGTCTTGTGGTGCCTCATTCTGAGCTTTTAATTTTTCAGCTATGTTTCACTAACGATATCCCTCAAGAGGTACTTCAAGGCTATTAATGCCAAGTCACCCTGATATACAGATTTGTTTATTGGCACGCGAACTTCTATTGGCTGCTTCGTGATGCCCTATATAGAATAAAGTGACAATTATTCCGAAAATGAACGTTACGTGCAGCCAGAGCACGGCTGTTCCGCAATCTCTAGCGCAAAATATGTTAACCTTTCAGTCATCTAGAACCAGTCACAGTGTTCGGTTTAAGCCCGAAAGCGACTATGCAGGAATCGAGAAATTTAGGAACGCTACGAATGCGCGTCACTTTACAGACGGACTCAGTTCAAACATTGCCAGCAATCAAGGACTTGGGCAATTTGACAACGCGCATCATGGGCCACTTTGACAATACTAATAGCTGCTATGATTTGTCAGCGAGAACACGGCAAAGGAAAATATCTGAAGAAGTGTATTTGATGGGAAACGCTTCCGCGAACGCGCAACAGCCCTGCCAAGCGCGGCCGATCGATGCCCTCCTGCTTACGGTGGCGCCTCTGGTGGCCACTTTTATCCCTATATGAAACTTTCGCGGGAGTTTCATGACCAGAAAAAAAGTATTGAAGGACCATGCTATTAGCTTCCCCTATACTTTCCTTCGCATCTTTGTCTGTTAGTTCTCATTAATACTGTGTTTAACAAAGCAAACGAGCCCTTAGGTATACAATTCTTTCCTTCATTATATATATATATATATATATATATATATATATATATATATATATATATATATATATATATATATATATATAGTGTGTGCGTGTGTGTGTGTGTTGTGCCTATGTCTTGCCAGCTGATGAATGTCATCCGAAAACGCCGTCGGTCGGGCCACCCGACGGATATCGCGAATTGATTCCGTGGGAGCGGTGCAAAGAGCAAGCTCCGAGTAGCGCTCCACTTAATCAAAACACCTCAATGCGTTAAGGCTGTCCGGTATAGCGGAGAATTAAGCGGGATATGCCAGTTGTTCAGGGCCAGCTGCATACGTGTATGTCTGTCATCCACATATCGATGAAAAAGTTTTCGTGGGGCTGCTAATGAAGTCTCTGGGGTACCTTGAATACGTTTCACTTTTTCCAATGACCGGTGAGAAGACTCTGTGCAAGTTATTTGAAAGCTTGTGCAGGGAGGACCAGTGAAATCGACAGTAGCGCGGATTGGGACACCTGTCTTGTGAATCTTATGCAGTGCATAAAAGCTGGCGCAGATCCATTGTCGTGCTGAGGAAGGCACGAGGCGAAAAACGTCTGCGAGCAGCTTCGAGCGATTCCTTTGAAGTTTGGCTGTTGGGTACCTACTTACTGGAAGGTATGTATTGGCACGGCCACTGGATGAAAAAAATCACAGCATATACACGGAGTGAATGATGATGAGTGGGCGAAGCTGCGGAGGTTCATCGGTAAACCGTGAATCTTCCGTGAATTCTGCCCAGTACATCATCACCGACGTGAGATCGGGCGCGTTTATACTAAAGGGTCGATGAGAGTTATGGTGACTGAAGCAATCATGGTTACACCGTGAAATCTTCAGTGGTTTCGCCTAGCAGTAATCAAAGCGATAGTGTGTGTGAAATTTTATTCAAACTTCAACGACCGGTCGTCGCCCATGGTCCGCCAAGCAGCACGATCCGGCAAGCGCACTCGTACGGCGATCCGGGGAATGAGAGATCCCCGCGCAATCGGAGAGGATGGATGGATGGATGCTATGAGCGTCCCCTTTATAACGGGGCGGTGACATGTCTGCCACCAGGCTCGAAAAAAAACTTTCTTTTTATGTTGGCCTAATGCCTTATCTACATTGATTAAATCTATGTTATTACAGCAAAGAAAAATATAAGTTCACGGTCCATCTCTCTGCTTCTTAAGGCAGAATGACCTTATTTTTCCCCCTTCTTCATTTTTGTCCTTTATCTCTACTTTTCTGCCACCAATACTCTAACCGTCTCTTACTTATTTCTATCGCGGACGTGTTCAGCTTTCCATTGTTGTCCCTAAAACCCAAGGCTTCATGTAGACTCGTGCCCACACGTATATCTGGGTGGATATCGCCACATTCAATCAGTACATGTTCCATCGTTTCCAAGTTGCATGGTGAGAGCAGCTGCACCGCCAACGCCATCTAGCGTACCTTCACCCAACCGCCATATTGTACGCATGTCTATGGGACAGCGCCCTCTCGGAAACGAGACGAGAACTGGAGATGACGACACCATACCCACGGAGTGAATGATGATGAGTGGGCGAAGCTTCGGAGGTTCGTCGGTAAACCGGTAATCTTCCGCGAATTCTGCGCAGTACATCATCAACGACGTGAGATCGGGCGCGTTTATACTAAAGGGTCGATGAGTCAGAGCGACTTGCAGCTCACTTTAATTTTACATGTACGCTGTGAATTTTTTTTATTGTTTAATCACGCACAGGAGACATCGCACACAGGCACTACCTCGGAGGTCGAAATCCAGTGCCTACTGGCTACTCAAGTTGCATGGACAACCGAGAACCGCCCAAATGATGCTATAAGGAGCTTCGCCCTTAAAAGAAGGTGCGGCCTGTTGCGTCGCGGCGCCGTCAATGGGCGAGCGCGTCTCGGCTGAGGCGGTCGCATATTAGATGTGAAGCATCTTATGGCGAAGCTTAATCCGGTGGTGGTGGTGGTGTGCCGCGTGCCCACCCTTACTGCGCATGCGCAAACAGTTAAAGAAAAATAAAAATAAAAAACCTCCTCTCTCCCTCTCTCTCCTCTAGGCATCCCTCCCCACGGCAACCACACCCTCACTGCGCATGCGCCTCCCTTCCTCTCTCCCCTCTTACACTCCCCCCCTCTCTCCATCCCTGCCCGCGGCGTCTAACTCCCCCTGCGCATGCGCGTCCCCCCTCTCTCTCCTCTCCTACGCTCCCCCCTCTCTCCTCTACGCATCCCTGCCCACGGCGTTCACACTCCCACTGCGCATGCGTGTCACCCCCCTCTCTCCTCTCCTCCGCTTCCCCCTCTCGCCTCGCGACGCCGACGCAGGCAGCGTCTGCTAGCGAGTTTCTTGGTTGAAAAAACCGACTGCTCGCGCTGCACAACCGTTCACTGGCCATCCCGTATATATGGCAATGGATCTTGACCTCCAAGGTGGTGCCGGTGGAAGATTTCTCCTGTGCGTTGTTGAACAATAAAAATTCGCAGCGTGCGCGTTAACTAAAAAGCGGAGTGCGGGTCTCTGTGTCCAGTCGGAGTCTTCTGTCTCTCATTGCCCATTAGCAGCGATTGGCATGTTCCAGTAGGAAACACTGCTCCATCACTGCCTGCTTTGCGCCTCCCCAGTTTTCTCTCCTGCGCAACGCTGCGATGAGCGCCAGCGTCAACGCCGCCACCAGTGTAAGCGTTAGCGCCCGCTGCTTCACATCTACACATGGTTCCCTTTAGCGGGAGATGGTGTAATTTTTTGGTGAGGGCGCTCCAACTCCAGTCCATGAAGCCAACGACTCTTCGTGTTACCGTGGGGTTGCCTCAGGATTTATGCGTGTCCATGTGCTTCTCCGTGTGCTTCCTCGGGCTTTTCTTGGTGTGTGATCTTGTGTGGGGGCAGCTTGCCTCACGTTTTAAATGCGAAGCATTTCTTAGCGAACTTCGGCGACTATGAGCGTATCTATCTAGCTATCTATCTAGCTAGCCGCCTACGACTTTGTGCTCTCCTGGCCGTATCGTTTATGCGATTTATACCAAATTTGGTATGGCATAACATGACTGTATGACGAACATGAATGGCTGGTCATTTCATGAAAATCATGACTAACTTGTCAATAAAAGTAAGATTTACACGCCATGGCCGTAGTTCTCCTGAGGCCGTTTTCATAACTTGATATATCCAAAAATTGGTACGATGAGACATTTCTGCATGGCCAACAGAAATGACAGGTGGTAGTATGCAAATAATGACGTGCATGTCATGAACAACATGACTTACATGCCACGCTCATGGCGCGCTCGCGGCCGTTTCGTTAGCTTGATATACACCAAATTTCATATTGCGGGATATGACTGTATGACGAACATAAATGACAAGTCGTAATATGGAAATCATCACATGTCATGAGCGACATGACTTGCATTCCACGCTCATGGCGCGCTCGCGGCCGTTTCGTTAGCTTGAGATACACCAAATTTGGTATTGAGTGTCATGACTGTATGAAGAACATAAATGACTAGTGGTAATATGGAAATCATGACATGTCATGAGCGACATGACTTGCATGCCAGGCTTATGGCGTGCTCGCGGCCGTTTCGTTGTCTTGAGATACACCCGATTTGGTATTGAGTGTCATGACTGTATGAAGAACATAAATGACTAGTGGTAATATGGAAATTATGATACGTCATGAGCGACATGACTTGCATGCCACGCTTATGGCGTGCTCGCGGCCGTTTCGTTGGCTTGAGATACACCAAATTTGGTATTGAGTGTCATGACTAGAGACCGGATTATAGGCAAATGCCTATTTTGTTCCTTGCGTTCCTATCGCGCCACTCTGATATATGAGCATGAATTAGAGGTTAAGAAGTGCTTTTATAGTGTTTTTATAGTGCCTATAAATGCCTATTTTCGGTGTTCATGCCTAAATGCCGATAATTGTGCATAAATGCCTATTTTCAAAATCGGCGCCTATATGAACACTATTTAAGCTCAAATTTCGTTTTCGAGAGCGGTTTGTGATCGTTATTCATGTCACAGGGCAAGATTGACCTTTTCAAACTCTACAAGGTTCAACCAAGTTCTCTAGTTCAACCAACTTCCGAAAAAGAACCGATAGCAGCAGTGAAATGGGACGTGGCGGCCACCACACGCGACAGCGCCGACATGGTACGAGCGGTTGGAGGAGAGGAAACGACGCCATGTCTGCAGCCCAAAATGGGAGCACGTCTCAGCGTCTTTGGGGGAATGAGGAGGAAGAAATAAATATAGGAGAAGGAAAGGAGAGTGGCGTCCATGGCCGAGGATGTGCCGAGGGAAGGGGAAGAACCGCCCTGAAGGCCTGGTTGTGGCGGCGGAAAGGGAACAGGAGGTCCCTCTGTGTAGCCGCGGAAAGGTGCAGAATGAATGATCCGTCAGGGTAAAAGGGAGTGTGGATCAAGAGAGAGAAAAAATGTGATGTGCACACGGCTTTTTTGTTTATAATTTACTTCTTAAAGGGCCCCTCACCAGGTCACAGAAGAAATTGTACTTTGACACTGGAAGCTCTTGCGTGCCCAATGAAGAGCAGAGTACCACGATAATTTTTCAAATTGGATGGTTACGAGCCACGACCATGACACGAAGAGGCAGACTTGAAACCCTTGCAATCGCCCTGTGTAGCCATCGCAAGCCTAATTCCGTTCCTGCCCTCTGCGGTATCGGAGCCGGAAGATCGCATGACGCATCCGCATCAGCACGTCATGTGCATGTAAGGTCACATGCGCAGGACGCGCCCGAGCAGTATGCCATCAATGTTGTGTCGTTTCGGCATTCTCGGTTGTGTATTGCCTGTTTTTGTGGGATGGATTCCTGAGTGCGCATATGTTTGGAGAAGCTGGTACGGATCATATGTATTCTTACCGCTATACACCACGTCGAACCGCTGCAACTGCTGTTAGAGAAGATGCACCAAAAACACGCCAAGAGTTTTCAGGGCTGGCGCCGGCACGACGCGAGAACGGCGAGAATACGAACGCATGTGAAACGGAGGCCGATTAGTGTATAGCATCTCGCTGTGATTCGAAATTTAAAAAATAAAAAAAAAATACGCGCTCACATTCTATTTCTGTGTTTTATTATTTCTGTCCGCTTTTATTCATCTGCTCAACTACAGACTACACAAATTACACGTCACCTCGAATAATTCTCGCTATGTCACGTGCTATATAAGGTGAGCGACGTCAGAGCGCCAATGTCTACGTAAAAGAGCGGCGTGAGAGCAGAAACATTCCTTGTTGCACATTATCCCCTCCATCTTGGGGCGCGCGCCCGCGAGAAGGGCAAGCGGCGTTCATTTTGAAATTTCACGTCTTTCCGCGACGCGTGTCATTGCAAATCTTGGCAGACGTGATCGTGAGCGCCCAGTGGATGCATTAATTACACTTGTCAGCTCGAAATGCTCAAGCCCGGTGAGGCACCCTTTAAGGTGTTCACCGACAGGAAAGAAAATGACCCAACGCGATTAGACCCAGCTAATACGAGGCATCCCTCCGCGGTCTGGCTATCTCGTCCTGCACTGCCCTTCTCAGCCTTGCCAAAAAGAAAGATATCCGGGAGTGTGTTCATTTGACGGTGGACATTTCACTTGACATGCTAGACAAAAAAAAGGAAAGACCGTAACTGCGAACTCTGCGGGAAATGCATGGCTGTGTTCAACCATTGGCGCCTTTCTGTTGTCATAAACAACATTTTCTTGCTTCCTGTCGTAGATACAGGTCGCGCACGTCTTTGTTTCAAAGTATTTGAATTTGTGTAAAAAATTTATTGTGCCTATATTTACGATTTTGTAGGCCTAAAACAGTGTTTTACCTGCCTATTTTTGGCGCCTAAAACGCGGTTTTTTAGTGCCTAAAAATCCGGCCTCTAGTCATGACTGTATGAAGAACATAAATGACTAGTGGTAATATGGAAATCATGATATGTCATGAGCGACATGACTTGCATGCCACGCTTATGGCGTGCTCGCGGCCGTTTCATTAGCTTGATATACACCAAATTTGGTATTGAGTGGCATGACTGTATAACGAACATAAGGGGCAGGTGGTAACATAAAAATCTTGGCATGCATGTCATCTACAACGCCATTTACATGCCACGCTCATGGTGCGCTTGCGTCCAGTTCGCTAGCTTGATATACAGCAAAATTGGTATTGCGCGACGGACGTGACTGTATGATGAACATAAATGGCAGGTCCTAACATGTAAAACGTGACATGCAAATTATGTAAAGCATGATTTGCTTCCTGGCTGCTTCGCATTACATCGATTCCCACAGTGCGTGGGATCTGCCGGCTTTCTTGTGATTGAGAAGGGTTCTTTGGTGTGCACGTGTGTGGCAGACAGTTTTTTCC